>VWYH01005714.1:1206675-1230953 GCA_013399365.1 Pampusana beccarii
ACCTTACCCGTCTTTGAGGTGCCGGCAGCGCGGTCCCCGAGGGGCGGCGGCCGGGGCCTGGCGCCCGCGCTTACCGGCTGAGAGAGCCGAACCGCCGGCGGCGGCTTTGCCCGGGGCTTGGGGGGGGGGGCGGGCGGGGCCCCGCGTATGCGCGGGCGGGTTGGTGGGCTGAGCGGGCGGAGGGTCCCCGGCCCAGCTCCCCTGGCTGAGGGAGCTGATCCCTCCGGTGGGTGCCCGGCGGTAACGGGGAGGCGAGGGCTGCTCCGGGGCACCGGCGTCCCTGGCTCCTCCCGGGAGGGCCGTCCCCGCTCCGCCGTGCTCGAGCCTTTGCCGCCCCGGCGGGCCGAGGCACCGGGACTTCTCCGCGGCACCGAGCCCGCTGCGACTGCTGCTTCTGCCGCGCGGTGCGATGGTCGGGACGGCAGGTGGAGGGGACGGACCCTGGGAGCTGCCGGGCGGTGGTTTGTGCGTTGTGGAAGGTGTAGGTGAGTGTGCCTGGGCTGTTCTTGGTGTTCGTGCTGTGTTATTGTCCCGCCAGAGGGTTGTGCGAGGACCGCAGTTAATCCGGTGTCGTTCAATCACTTCGTCACGTAGAAAACGAAAGGTTTGCGCTTCCTTGGAGTAAAACTAGTAAAAGTGCCCGTGCTGGGTGATCTGCTGCAGCCGCATGGTTTTTCCTTTGGGTTACCGGTGTCCAGTGTGATTCTACAAGAGGCAATTTTTTTTCCTTCCATCTCTATAGCTGTTGTCACTTTTTAGCTTTAAAAACAATAAAAACCTGCAGAAATGTACAGTAGCAGTTTACAGTTGCATTTTGTTAATAGCAGATAGCTTTCTGAAGATGTTAAGTCCCAAAGATTCTGTTCTTGGAATTCAAAGAACTGCCTGTCTGAGGCAGGCTGTAATTCTTCAGCTGTTCGTTCTTGTTTGAAGTCCCTCACTTCCAGTGTAAAGGTGAGTTTTAGAGTGGGGTTTGAGGCACTTGCATCACATTGCAGTCAAACTGGAACAAAGCCCAGGTAAGTGCTGGAGTAGCAACCGGTTGCAGATCTGTTACTTGAAAGTTAAATCTGATTGCTTAATTAGCTGCCTTCTCAGGTTGATATTTTTTCTATTTCTCTTTTTTTTTCTGGGAGGAGTTGTGTTCAAGCAGTGCTTCCTGTGTTTGTGTGTGGTGACTTCAAGTTTTCTTTTAGCAGCACCAAGAAAAAAAAAAGGCATTTCACACATCTCCATGTAGACCAGAGAAATTACTGTATATAGCATCATTATCAGTGAAACACATCATCTAGTTGAAAGTGCAATGACATTTTATCTCACTTTTGGACTATTTAACTGTTTTCCCACTTAGGGTCCTAATTATTATTTCATATTCCTCCCTAAAAGATTGCAGGTTATTCAGTAGATGTTTTGAAATGTATTTGCATTAACATCTGTGTTTGTTCTGTTCTTTAGAAAAATGCAAGTAGTAACAACTTTCTGCAGTTCTCTGCTGGGATTTGTTTTGTCTCTGTCATTAATAACAGGATTGTCAAGTTATTGGTGGTGTGAAGTACATTTCATGTAAGGATTGCAATATGTACTAATAGCTAGTAACATTGGTAAGCATGATTTCTTTCAGGTGTTTTAAAGCTCCTAAATATTGTAGCTTCACCAACAGTTTTGATGCTCTTATTTGTGCATGACCAACTAGTGTGCCTACATACCATGGAAGCAGGGCTATTGTGTGTTACGGGGGGGAAAGAAGCAAAACATGAGAGAAAATGTGCAGTTTTGGAAGTGTAAGATAGTGAGGTAGACACCATAGCGAATGTTTTGGTGACCCTTTTTTCAGGCATATTTTGGAAATTTGGAGCTCAACTAAAGACCTGATACCAATTGTATGAAGGTGATGTGTAACAAGCCTTACTTACACATGTGAAAAGCTTCTGGATCGTAAAGCATGTTGGAGAGAATTTTCCCTATTTCGAATGTTGCCAGTCAATAATAGAAGCATGATGTTGCTAAACCTAAAATTGTGGGGTAATATAACACAAAATAACAACATTATCTTAGTCTTTTTGCGTTTAGCGCTGCACCAAGGTTCCTAGGGTTATGTTTTTAGGGGCGCCTAACTCAGTGCTATCTCATTCAGGGCGGTTATTTCACAGCTGGCTACTATAAACAAACCTAAAGCAGTGATTGTTTTCAAATGTAGCAAACTTCAGTTGGGACCACGAGAAAAATTGCAAGGATTAATTTGCAGCAATTGGTAGAAGTTCTATTTAGAATAAAAATTAACACTGAGTGTTATTTTGCTGCTGAGTTCGTAAGCAAACCTGTTTAATTTTTAAGTTGATTTGGTAGAGAAAAAAAGGGTTATAGTTGTGGTATGACATCTTTGCTTCTTTAACTTAAAAATCAGTTCCTAAATTTCTCTTAACCTGAAACAGCTGTTGTGATAGAGATGGATAGACAGAAATATCTTATATTCTGCTGTTTCTTGGGGATTAAATATTCTGTTACTGTGTCTATAAGGTAAAGAAGAATTTGGCTCAGCAGTTTCCCCCTTCTTGCCCCCCATTGCCTCCTCTGTTACTTTAAAACTGGGCATTTTGGGGTTCATCCTGGGGAAAAGAGAAGTGACTTCAGCCTTGTAAACTCAAATTCACTCTTTGGATTGCAGAAAGAATGCTGTGGAAGAAATGGCAAATGTGTAGCATTGTCACTGTTGCTTAACAACAAAACATTATGTCTTCATAGCCAATTATATGCAATATACTATATGTCTACATATTTGAAAATCATCTCGGCTGACTCTCTGTGACTCTTTTGGGTTATCAGGTTGCAGACAGGATGAACATCAAGCTGTAGGCACAGTGACAGCTTTTTCAGAGTCCTTCCCATGGATTTTATTTACCAGTGGCCTTGTACTTGCTGACATCAATAACCAGAAAAACATACTTCAGGTTGGCATAATTCCTGCATTAATTTGTTTTAATGAAGTTGGAGGAGAGGGATAAAAAGACTGAGAAGGGGAAAGTCAATTTATATTCCATATTTTTCAGAAGGAAACAGTCTGTGCCTTGTCACTCTTCCCCTTTCTCCCTTTCCATCCTTCCATGGTTCACATATCTAGACTTAATTATTTTTAGATCTGAAAGCGTATTTAGAATAATGTAATTTCTTGCACAGCACAACCCATAGCAATTACTAAGTGGAGGTCTGTGTTGAAATCAATAATTTCTGATTGTCCTGGAGCAGTAATTTCCAGATTGTTAACCTCTGCGGATCAGTCAGCTACTGTGGAGGTGATAGCACCAATACTCAAGAGAAGCGCTCCTTTCAGTCTCTGAATGTGTGAAATTGCTCCTCAACTGGAAATTTTGTAGGTTTTTGAATGGAGAAAGATTGACCACTGTTTTGGAATTTCACAGGAAGAAGTACAATGTGTTTAAAATAAATGACAGATGATATGTTATGTCCCCAAGTAAGTTCCAGTATTTCATCATCGCTGTGTTAATGTGCATTCAGCACAGCATCAGAGCTTTTGGGGATCAAAGTGGGTAAAGGAGGCAGCAACCTAGTCTGATCTGGCTGACCCTGCTTTGAGCTGGACAAAGCCCCTTGCAACCTGAATTGTTCTGCGATTCTATGTTAATTCCCATAGTTTCTTTTGCTAAAGGGAGATGATCTGTTATCGAGTGATTCTTGATGTAGGTGATGAGATGATCTGTTTGAGAGAAGATTAACTGGTCCTGTGATGCTGGTTCCATTGTGTTCCTAGAAAGTGTGCACAGGAGACATTCCTATCTTTGTAAGTTTTAGTGGCAACGGAAGAGAGGTTGAAGGAAAAATAGTTTTTAAAAACTGTTTGCTGTTTTACTTTTTTTATTGCAGTCTAAAGACTTTTCACTCTTTTTAATCTGAGTGATTGAAAATAGATGCATGGTAGAAACTGTATGAACAATAGGAACTGAAAAAACTGAGATGTCTTTCGTTGTCCTTATTTACTCTTGTTAATCAGCAGTGAAGGGTGCAGCAACTGATGGTCGAAATTGTGTTTGCCGTGGATTCACATGTGCCCCTGGACCAACAGCACTGATTTAATCAGAGCACTGTAGCTCTCTTGTTGCACTGATTTTCAAATCTTCCAGAAAACAAGCTTGGATTCAGTCTTAAGAGAGTTTAACTTTGGTGCAGTGGTGCGTAGGGCCAGCTTTAATATCCAGGGAGCTTGGTTTATTTATGCTCTGGTTACTTATGGAATAAGTGTAGTCATAACTAGACAATAGATGGCTTTTTTTTTTTTCCTCTGCTAGCATAAGAATGTATTAGTTTGTGATTTTTTCCTCTTTAAGTTCAGTGTTTTCTTTCTTGGTGTTCCGCAGATCAGAAAGTTTTTACTGAGATTATTTGCCTGTGATGGTCATTCATTGATTCTTTGAAGGCAGCTTGCTTTTCAAATGTGGCAATCCCTGGGAGACCACCTTCATTTTCTTTAGCAATTTACATTAAACTTTACTGTTGTTCATATTATTTTTTGTTGACATTTTCAGAAAATGTAGGATTCTTAGAGAAGTGCAGGTCTGCCATGCTCGAGTTCAAAAAGGCTTAATTTTAAAAATTGATAGCAGGGAGCTTACATATGTCCAGGTCTGATAATGCAATAAATGCAGCTGCTGGTTGAAATGTTATTTGGTCTTTGTCCATAATGCTGGGATGTGACCCTGTGTGAGGGTTCCTTTCTCTTCCAGTCCTTCTCTATCTCATACATTTTTTCTGCGGTGTCAGCATATACCTGTTGAAAGAGGGAGCTGGTGGCAGCTGCAGCTTTTGTGCTCTGTATTGGGCTTCAGCTTGAGCTCTGGCTGCTGGGTGGTACTTGATGGGGGATAAATTCTGTAATATTAGCAGATTCCAAGAAATTGAGTAATGTGAGTTAAAGTATTATGCTCTGAGTTGGTGGCTCAGCTTTGCTGCTGTGCTTCTGCAAAGAAGCTGTTAATCAAATGGGCTGTGATGTTCTTAAGTGGATGTGATGAGATAGGTTTGGTTTGAAGTGACAAAGGAAATTAATTTGCTAAAGGAAACTTTGCTTTTCCATGGGGGATTAAGGTAGAATATCTAATAACATACTTCTGCAGTGGTAACTTTCAGCAGGTACCCTTAAAAGGACAGGTGTGCCACACCTTATGTGCTTTGTACTTTACCAAAACTTCTTTTATCTGGCTTAATACTAACTGAATATTCTTACCTCTGTAACCAAACTTCGAGTGAACCATGGATAGATTTGGCTGGATGTCTCTGAGGCACACCAGTGTTGTCCTGTTGTATGGGAACATCAGAACGTGCATTCTTCCTAGTTTTGCAATAGATCTTAAGAGCCTTTTATATTACATTTATGTCATTAAATCAGCCTAATAAGTAGATACAATCTTACGTGGATTGTATCTCATTGAAAGGGACTGGGCTTTCCCATCTTTCCCATCTTGTTCTTTCTTTAGATACATCTCTAAGCTTCTTACATCTGTGATTACAGGCAGAAAATGCCTGTGTGGAGGAAAAGGTGACAAATCAGAAAAGGAAAATAGAAAAAACCTTTCCAGGGAGAATGTGTTCAGCAACTTTTTCTCATGTAAAAAAAAGTAGGTTTAAGTTGTTTGGTGTGTGCGTTTGTTTTGGTTTTTTAAGCCTGCTGTACTTGGGTGGATTTTTAATTTGTGATCTGTTTTCCTAGAGGAGTGACCACACTGGGTAAAACTTCTTCAGACTGAGTCATGTATTACAAGTATTTGTGGAGCACATGTGATGGTGACTGATGCCAGATTGTAGGTCTTTTTGGAGAAGCTCAGATATTAGTTATGTGGCAACAAGTCTCTGAATTTTTAGTCTATGTTAGTGTGCAAGTTTACTGAGTTTGACCATATTGCCTAGGTGGCTGATACCGAAATAAGGATGTTTAAAAATAGGATAGGTATGTTTCTATATTAAGTTCATTTTTTACCTCATCCTTGAATAAAATAATTTTCTGAGGCATGCTTGAGAACTCTCATGCAGCCAGCATCAGTTGGATGTTAAAAACCGTGGAGTCTGTGTCGTGCTTTTGTGGTGCAGTTACAACCAAAGCTCCTCCAGCTGAGCCTTTCTTCACAGGCTACAAAACGTCCCTTTCTCAGCAGGGAGAACCACCTTGCCAGCTCTGTGCTGTCACCTTCTCTGCAGCTACCAACTGTTTTCTCCCTCAACTAGTCTAGGTATCTAAGCTCTGGCAGTTGTTCTTGGTTTGTATTTTACTTTGGCAGTTGAATTTACCACCCCAAAAACTTGTATGCTGCCTCCTGTTATACCATTGATCTAAAAGAAGATATTTCCTTTCTGTAAGTCTGGCCAAATTTGTGTGACCTAAAAACTTTTGGCCTAGGGTTTGAACCCATTTCAGTTCCTATTTGTACAAGTAAAACTCAAACAGGCAAAGGCCTAAAACAGAAAAAGAGCTTTCTTGTCTGATAGAAAGCTGGGCCTGGTAATACTGGCTCTGGAGGTCTTGTGTTTTTTGCTTCTCTTAGGAATTTGTCAAACAAGCGTGTGAGTAATTCACAACTAAAGGAAGCCAAAATAACTGTCATCCTGTGTGCTAAAACAGAATTTTCACACCTTAGGTGCTTTTCAGACTCATAGTGAAATACAGACCTGTATGTCAAGGGTTCATAGTCTGGGATTGCAAAAAGGGACTATGGCTGGCAGAACTTGTTGTTTAACAAGCGTAACTTAGCTTGCTTAAAGTGAACTCTTAAAATGTAATGTAGGTTTTGAGTGCAGCAGCATCATTGTGTTTTGAGTTTTAGCATGATTCTTCAGTCCTTTAGAGAGATACCAGGATAAAGAAAAAATGAATTTGCTTTCTTGAAAAAATTAATGAGATGGTAAAGCAGCTGTCTGTACTGATGGGGTGTGATAGTTTCTAGACTGGATCTGGCTGGATTGCTGCACATGCTGGGTGTTTAATCCCTCTAAAATAGATGGACTCATATTCAAAGTGTGTGATGCCACTGAGCTTCCAGTACCTTCACTGGGGACTGTAGATTCACACTACTGTGAAAAATCGTGGTTTGCATCTTGAAATTACTACAGGCTCCAAGATAAATGTTGAGTATGCTTCAGCCTTAGTGACAAAAGAGTCTTAAAAAGTAAGCTTGTGTTAAGCAGAGAGCTAGTGAATTATTTCCTGTCATGTACCACTGGAAGGACAATCTTCCTTAAAATGGCTTGTGGATGGTGAAATACCAGAAGAGCTGAACAGGTAAATCAGTTGGTATAAGCTGCTTGCAGACAATCCACATTAACACGTCAGTTGTTTACAGTAAATGAGATCAAGTCAAAATAGCAAGTGCTAGCCAACTTTTTCAGATGGTGTGTCATTTTTTAAATATGTGAATATAAGATGCTAACATTTATTCATTTTTCTTCTTCTTATCCACTTTTGTATGTGAGTTGTGACCTCCCACTGAAATAGCTTTAGAAATCAGCAAATACTATAATAAGAAATCAAACCATTTGGTATCCAAGACTTTTTTTTCACAGAAGCCTAGGATACAGTGATGAGATTTGTCCCCACTTCTTCCAGAGAAAATTTCTGGCCAACTGAGAGGATCTGTGTTTATTGGTGCTTAATACACAAGCCAAGTGCTATGCTTATTTATGTGAATGTCCTTTCTGATAATTTTTGTTTGTTTGTTTTACAGCTTTAGGTGAGGATTCAGAATGGGAGACAAGCCTATCTGGGAGCAGATTGGGTCCAGCTTTGTACAACATTACTACCAGATTTTTGATGCAGACAGGACTCAGTTAGGAGCAATATATGTAAGTATGTACAAAAAGGGAGCTGGGGCTCTCTCCTGTTGTCTGTCTAGGTTTCCCTATTTTGATGTGCAGGAATATGCAGGGTGGGACAGTGGGTTTTATCCTGACTCCAGAATGTCAGTCAGTGCAATCACACTTACTTGACTTTTATTTATTGCATTTCTTTTACAATTCGTTTCTATTTTGAGCTTTATATGCCTTATCTATAGGCAGTCGGAGTCATGAAAGCCCCAGATGACTGTAGACAGTGGCTTGGAGTGGAGGGGGCTGGTGATGATGCTGTGATTAAATTATTTGTAAAAGCAACTTAGTTTGCTGTTAATTTACAGGTGTGGATTTGCTTGGATCCCTCCTGAAGTAGGATGTGATTTAAGTCCTACTCTGTGTTTAGAGTTCTTGCAGATGTTTCTTGGACCTCGTGCTGGATTAATCCTCAGAACATTAAAATAGATACAAAATTTTGAATCCAGTTTAAACATTTAGACTTTATTAAAGGAATGTAATTTAATTTTGAATTTCTTCAAAAACTGTGTTTTTATTTTTGCTCCTTATTTGGGGCAAAGTAGTTTTGGTTTCCAAAATTAAAGATTGTAACCATCAAACCCAAGGAACATCAGCTGTTAGTTTTGAGGGAAGACTCCTCCAGAACATGCAAAGTGCTCTGTGTATGGAGTTGATTACTGGTAGTGTGGAATGTTGCTGGGTGGCTGAGATGTTTCAGCAAGACACTCAAGTCCTGCAAGTCTTCCAGTAGCATATCCTGTTTTTCTGACCTGTTTTAAAGTGCTGGATGAATTGTATTAAGCTTCACCAAGCTCTCGGGGATTGAAACTGTTGCATGAACATCATCAGACACCCCTCCTTACACCTCAGCAGTATCCACCTGCACTGATAGCATTTGCTCTTCGGATTGTGGTATGTTTGCTATCTGCTAGATTGTTGCCTTATTTTGGTCAAGAAGCTGTGTGCACAGAACCTATAAAGCAAATAAAAACCCACCCCAAGTAGCCTGTGTTCAATCTACAGCTCTAAATATGACGGCGCTTAGCAGTTTCTGTCCATGTTATTACCAAAATACGTTCAGAAGACTGGTGATAAGTACAGGCTAATTTAAATTCCTGGAAATGTAACCTTCTACACAACAAACTGCTGAGCTTTTTACACCCTCTGGGTCTTGCTGCCTTTCATCCTTCTTCAATGGAGATACCTACGCAGATGTAGTCAGGAGAGCTGCTCTGCAGGTCACTGATGTGTGTTGTTTTTGTGGAGTTCCTGAACTACAGAGGATGGGACCCTGTTTTGTGTGGCTAAAATGCACAAGGGCCACAAATTGTCTAAATTAGAGGAGGTTCCGCAGAAATGCGCTTTTACTGATGAGCTTTTTGCTTTCTGAGACCCTGGGCGAGCAAATTAATTTTATAGTATGCAGGAACACAGCAGGGAGCTCCGGAATTTATCTTGCATTCCTGTATCGATGCTTCCACCATAAGTTTCAGTTTTTTCCTTTAGTGGTGTAATACAAGTCACTTAAGCTTTTGTCACCCTTTCCAGGTGGGGATCTGGGCCAGTTGCTTTTGCTGTGAATTGCTTGAATTATGGGAGTTGAAGCACTAAGTCAAAGACTTATTTTGCAGGAAAATGCTGTAGCCACTTCTTTTCTCTGCTTTGGGTGTGTGGATACTTATAATATTATTTTTATGCTGCCTTCTCATCTGTAGGGCTTTTGGGATAGAGGAGGAGATGCTTTTTGTTCTTGAAGCAGTTGCTCCCAGATTGATGCAGCAAGTGGCTATGGAGATAATTCACGGCAGAGAGTCAGGTGGACACTAATTAGGTACAGTGTGAAGTTGTAGTGTTTTTCAGGAACAGCATATTTCCTCATCAACTTAATCTATGTCCTTTGTTGCTCTTTGAAACATCAGGAGAGCCCTGCACCACCATGTGCTCACATGCTAATTGCTGAAAGTGGATTCAGTAAGGCAGGTTCTGGGTCCTGTCTGCTTTTGTGGCTTTCCATGCTTGAAGGCTGTAATTGGAACATTTGAGAGGATGGCCCCGTTCCCTGGTACCGTCACCTTGCTTCTCAAGTGATGAGCATCACGCATTGATGTCATGTAAGGTGCAGGTGGTGTCAGCCAGATGGCTTGCTGTGTGATTTAGATTACACAGTCTAAGTCCATCTACTCCTTCTAAGTCCATTTACTCCTAAAAGGGACATGTCTGAACTCGAGAGGAGGCTCTATTCAGGGGCTCTTCACCATACTGCTTTGTGCTGTTGCCCCTGGTCCCTTCTTTGTCCTGGCTCCTGCTGTATAGTACCTTGTGATGATACATGGAGGACCAGAAGCTTTTTTTAAAGCAATTGTGACTACTGTGCAGGTTCAGCACAGCATGTGTGGCTGAAAGAACTGGCTTTTTTGATATGGTGTGGGTCAAAAGCAGGTCCTGGAAAATCTAGCAGAGAGCAGACAAATGGAGCTCTTTGGCATCTCTCATTTGCTGCAGAGATATTTGGAGCTTCGGGGACAGTTGAATATTGGATGAGGAAGAGCCAGGAATCGTGTTCTTGGGGATGTTTAAAAGAGTGGAATTAATAGCAGTCTGTGACACAGTGCACAAGAACTCGGGCTATCACATGGGGGGTCAGACTGAACTCAGTGAAAACCAATTTAAATTTGTCTGTTTGCCAAGGTTTAAAATTGGATTTGAGAAGGCAGAGCTATGTCAACAATAGGATTTTGTGGCCGTTTTAAACAGAGTATCTTAAGAAGAACAGAAAGTTTCTTGCCGCCTGTCACTGTTGCCACTGACACAGCACACTCAGAGCCCTGTCCCTCATATACTGGAAGAGCTTGTAGGCTGAAGCACCTGGATCACTTCATGTCACACTGGACAGTCTGTGAGAAAATGTCAGAGGCACATTCTGCTTCTTTGGGTGTGAGTAGGGTATTCAAGTCCGTACCTGAGAGGTAAAAACAACTGGTGGTGCAACTAGTCAGATTTCTTCATATATTTTTGTCTGTCTACATGCTTGACTTTGTGTCTGTAGGATTTTTGTGTGTGTGTGTCCTTTAGATTTTCTTTTGAAAGCTAACTTTGATCCAAAGGCAGGAACTTTTTTGTTGGTAGAATAATGATAATGAAATTTAATCTGCTTAATTTCTAGTTGATTATTCAACACTTTTTCAGTGGCTCTTTGTGTTTTCTTTCCACTTCTCTTTGAGGTAGTTTCCAAATAGCTGGATTCTAATGATATATGCCAAGTAAATGAAGACTTCTACCAGGATTGCTTAAGGGTTACCTAAGCAGGTTGATGAATTTTTTTCTTTTCCCTTCAGATTGATGCATCATGCCTTACGTGGGAAGGACAGCAGTTCCAGGGCAAAGCAGCTATTGTTGAAAAACTCTCTGTAAGTCTGTAATCCTATCAAATGTTTTGGGAAATAGTTCTGAAGACTATAAATTAATTGCTTCTGAAAAATTGATTTTGACTTCAGCAGTTTAAAACTCTTGAACATGGGACTTGTGCTTCCAACTTGTGGTCAGAAAATGTTACTTGTGATTTAATTCTGCATTCCATTGGTGACTCTAATGGTGGAATGTTAATTGACTTTGTTTGCGAGGTCGTTTTGTCACTGCAATTGCACGTGGCATTATAGATTTATTTTTTTAAAAGTATAGCTCATAAGCTGACCCCATGATCTAAAGGAATGAAAGCTGGGGGGTTTTTTTGTTGTTTGAAAGCATACCAAGGAAGTAGCAATAGCAAATCCTTTCTTCAGATCTGGCTGTGAGAAGAGGCTCAACACATTACAGCAAGGAACAATTTATTTTCTGACACATAAACTGCAAATAAGTTCTATAGTGGAGAACCTGACTTATCCTCAGTGCAGCATTTGTCAGCTGTTCAGATATGGACAGTTACGGTTCAGGACTTTGAAACCAACGTTCCTGCTTTATCAAGTGAGAGGAAAGTATTTTTTACTGCATAGAGAGTAAAACTTTCCCTCCATGTCCATTTAGTTAAACCTGGAGAAGTTTTATCTTTCTGAGTAAATCTGTGCTTCTGTTACAAAACAAGGTGCGCTTGTAAGCTGTCATGAGACTAGAAAGTTTGTTTCTCTTGTAAGATACATGGAGGGCATCCTTCAGGTCCTCAGACATTCTGCTCAGGGCATGGTATAGCTGTCTGATATACCATTTTAAATATACACATTGAGAAGAAAAATGTTTGTAACTTGGGGGCTTGTCCTGTTGTACAGCTGCTGCTCCTGTGTTTTGGAATTGCTGCTTTCATCCAGGACATCTTTAACTGTGAGGGCAAAGGTTTGTTCTTGGATCTGTTTTAGGTGCCTGCATTGCCTTAGAGAAGGCCACACACCTCAGAATAGCACAGCTTGCAACTGCTCGCTTCTAGATGAGATACTCAAGCTCCAGAGTTGCTTGTTTGTGTACTCAGTGTTCTTTAGACCTCTGGGCTAGCAGCCATTTAGATACCCAACCAGCTAAGCATTTGCTTGGCCACGGTGTTTCTGACTGCTGCCTTGGACCTGGCCCAGTGTGGATCGGCCCCTTTCCCACCGCAGCATTGCTCATCTGGACCTGTCCTGTCTGTGGTCGAAGTTGGATTTTCTGGGTTGTTGTGCCTGCTGCACAGTCTCATTTGGTGAGCGAAGGCTTTGCTTTGGGAGTTTCTCTGACTTGTGTCCATCTGCTTAAAGTAAAGAGGAAATCTTCCACTGGCATGGCTTGTTATGGAGCTGTATCAACTTACTGTGACTCTAACGTCTTTCAACGTACTACTGTCAGCACGGAGCTACTTGGGCTCTGCTGTTTCAACTTAATGTGCTCACCTGCTCTGTACTTCTGGAGCTTCTTAGTTGAACAGAGCACTGAAAGTTTGACACTGGAATTCTTTTGCACTTCTGCAGTCTTGTGTTCTTCGGTGCCTGGCTGATTAATCAGTGTAAGCACCAAGAGGCAGGATTTTCTTTTACAAGTTCTCTGCTGTGTATCAGCAACACTGTGGCATCTTTTCAACCTGCTCTGTCAAATGACGCTAAGACAGTAGGGTGAGGTTGTAAAGACATCGCTTTGCTAGCACTGGGGCACCTGGACCTTGCGACAGAGTGCGAGTTGACACTAGTTCCTTTTTTCTTAACTGGTTCTGGACTTAGGAGTTGTTTTAAATAGAGTGCCTGTCCTAATCAGAAGGCAGACTGATTTATGCGGAATATTTGAGATAATCCTGTAGTTCTTCAAATGTCCTGGACCAAGGAGGAAGCTGGGACATGTAGCTTTGATGCTAGGTTTTTAAGCCACTTGACTTAATTCTTGTGGAATTTCGCTTACCTGACTTCAAGGATTCCACAGTTTTGATAATGGAAGCCAAGACAAGTTTTAGTGTCAAAGGACACTAAAAGCTGTGGTTGTTGTGTGGCTTTTTGCTTTTTAGTTGCTTGTATTGTACTCTCGATATCAATAAATGCTTCTCTCCAGTACAGATTGATGTCCATAAACAACCATACTTTGAGGTAGCTTCACTCCATCCTAAAAATCAGTGGTTGTTCTTGGTCAACCGCCTTTCCTTTGTATTCATCACAACTTTAACAAAGGTTAGAGTTTTTTCTGTCCAGCGCAGAGAAGCTTTGTGCCTCTATCATATGAACTTTCAGATTGTAGATGAACTGAAGCTCTTTGGGCAGTGTAATTAGACTAGGAAAAGGTACTACTTGACGTACATGATGACATTTTATGTCTTGGTGCTTGAAAAACACAACTGTTAGGATCAACCCAGCCTGAGTAGTGTCAAGTTGCACAACTTTCCACGCAGTACTACCAAAATAGTCTTAACGCTCGTAATGTTGGATTTGCTCAATTTTTGTTAAGTTAAATGGTGCAATGACTGTGCATTTCCTTATTTTGCTTTCTTTTCCTTGCAGAGCCTCCCTTTCCAAAAAATACAACACAGCATCACAGCACAAGACCACCAACCTACACCTGACAGCTGTATACTCAGTATGGTAGTGGGACAGCTTAAGGTAAACTCCTTCCATTGCAGGTTAACAAATGCTTATGTCTTAAATTTTTTGCAGGATTCTAAGTCATCCAGTATCTCTAAATATTAAATTGCTCTCTTGGGTGGGGAAGGAACACTGGTAAGCTTTCATTGGGATGTCATCCTTCTACTCTTCAAGACTCAAACTGCTCATCCCTTCAGATAACTAGTACTAGGTAAAATAACTGTAATTTGACAGTCGCATGTTCCTGCCAAGCAAAGTACCATGGCTTTACTGTGCATACAAATATCCTATGGACTCTAGAAGCATCAATACTTCCCTTCCTCAGTTGCACTTAAAAGAACCATTACGGTGCTCTTGGGCAACATAAGCATTTCTGGTTTAATGTGCTCTTTGATGTAACGTATGCATCGAGCTGTGATTTAGCAGACTTTTTGCTAGCTGACAGCCCTCCAGTAAGACTGTGCTTTTTCTTTGCTGACACAGGACACAAGAATACAGGCCTGGTGGTGATGCAGTCTAGTACCTCCAGACAAAACTGGTTCAGCAATGGCAGTATTGCCTCTGAGCACTGTTGAAACAGCCCCTTCTTATAAGGAAATGGATTGTTTTTCAGGCTGAAGTATGATTAAGTTGCTGTTTAAGTTATACTATCGAGCTGTGTAAACTTAGCCAGCCTCCTGTTCTTTTGAGGAAATGTGCTACAGACTTGTAAATTAGTGAGACTACTTATTACTGAAAGAAATTGTCTTGGAATCTGCAAAAAAATGTCCTGTATGTAAAGTCAGCTGTAGGTGCAACTTGCTCACAGTGGGCAGTGTTTATTTTAAAAGTGTGAAATTACATAGCAATAGTTAAAATTGTCAGAGTTAGTTTTGTCAGGGTTTGGCCCCGCCATGCTGTCACGTCAGAACTCTAAAACCATCCAATTTTTAGAGTTACCTGAACCCAGTTTCTTTTAAAACAGCTATTTAGGTTTCCTTTTCCTATTAACTCTGAATGGCACCTCTGGTATCAAAACATTCAAACTTCCACTGGCTGTACTGTTAACTAAGCAAACACAGGACTGAAAGTTTGAATCTGCTTGCTTAGCTACTCTCCTTAATCGTTTTCGGCTGGACAGTTGAGCAGTTCCCAGTGTATTGCATCCACTTCGAAGCCTAACACAGGTGGCTTTGGCTCTCATTAAAGTTGCTCCTGCTTCCAGCTGCCAGTTGGACTCCAGCTTTCTTGTTGCTCAATCCTGCCTGCACACTGAGGAAAAACAGCCACACGTGGCCCCACAAAGCACTGAATTGCAGGACATGTATGAAGTCAGACATGCTGATCTCATCTGTCTTACTCTTGGGTGTGCGCAAAACTCAGTGATGTCACAGAGACTTTTTGACTCCGTGTCTCAGGCCAGTCACACCTGCACCTGGTTTTGCACAGTCATGTTTTTAGTGTTATTGCATTAAGTACATCGCAGCTCGCAACACTGATTGTGTTGAATCCTGTGGCAAGATACCAAGTTCTTAAAGATTCCGTAAGGCCTTTGAGTTTTCTCATCCTTTAGTATGGTCATTAAGGTTGTAAATGCAGCCCAGGAGCTTTCCATAAATGCCATCGCTTGGAGTAGTATTTCTGACTGTGCTGTTTTTATCCTCTGAATAATTTCAGCAAGCTAAAATTATTCAGAATAATCAGGGATCACGTGATAACACATCCAGGTACTTGGAAAGAACATACTGGATTAAAGTATGCCTGTTGTCATGACCAAATACAACTTGTTTGTGAATTTGTAGGAGGAGAGGCAGCATTTTTCTGCTTTTCACATGTATGTGTCTCCAATCCTAGCCTTAAAAGTCACATTTTAATGCCTTGGGACGCTATTCCTCACTGAGGAAGTGTCCAGAAAGTCAAAGTCAACTTAGAACTTGACTTCTGGCTTCTGTCCTGTGTGATGCTTATGTAGGTGGACAAATGAAATGATCACTAGCAGTCTGTAGCGTGACACAAAAGTGAACCTGGTTGTCATATATAGAGAATATTTTTTTATTATGCTAATGCATATGTGTTGACAACCATTTTAATGCATTTCAGTGCTGTTCTTGATACAGCACAGTAACTGAGAACAACTGGGTTCTGTTTCTGCACCTTAACAAGTGCCTCATCTATAGCTCCAGTTGAACAGGACACACTTCAACACGCAAATCTGGGGCTGCACACTGAGCTTTATTTAAAGGCTGCCTTTTAATCATGCGGCTGTTCTGCACAGCTCGCATCTGTTGGTCTTGAGGAAAACTGTAGAGAAATTTACACAAGGAATGGCTCTTTCACACCATCAGTAGCAGGGTTGGAAAGGAAAAGCTGTGCTTCCTGCTTACTGTTCAGTTATCCTTTTCATGGGACTGTGAGCTGAATTCTTCAAAGCCCAGTACAATTAATGCATATGCTTTTGGATCCTCTGCAGTTTTTCAAAACTTGCGTTATTTTATGTAATGGAGCATGCATAATGCTTTTAACAGGGTAAGCCAAGAAAATAATAATGCTAAAATACCTGTAGGATGCCCTAAGAAGTGATTCTTGGCACAATATTTAAATGGATTTTCTGAGGCTTTGGTTCCTTGCATTGCTAGTCCCAAAAATTCAGTGGAAACTCGTTCTTAAGTGAGCTGGGTACATTTTATATTTCTTCCTTAAACCATTATATTTTGATCTTGTTTGATTTTTAGGGAAGAAAAAAAAAAAGGCAGGAAAAACCTTCTACTCTCCCTGCATATACTGTGGGGTGAACTACTGAATATGTCACAAAGCTCTCCTCTTAACTGTACAAGAAATAGTTCTGAAGAAATAATGGGGCCAAGGACTATTACTGTCAACCTCTCTTTTTCCTTTACCAGATGATTATGCCTCAAGTAAACCTGCAAGTGTGGGTTGTTTTGAGCCTTTGGCCTCCCCTGCTGGGGATTTAACTGGGGTCAGTTGAAACCCTTGCAGCCCTGTGAACATGTCATGTTGTGTATCTGCCTCTGCGCTGCTCCAGTCTACAGCCCAGCATGCTAATACCAATGTGAACTGTAAATTAAAAAAAAAAGCAACATGTTTTGCAGCAGAATAATCCTCTGCACCAAAGGGGCTGGACAAAACAGCTTCTTGGAGAAGTTGTTGGAGAGTAATAGAGCATCTAAGTAGGCTGAATGTCACCTAGCGAGGATCTAACGTGCTGGCAGAAACAGTACAGTACTCGCTTTCATTTAAAAGCATATTTTCAAGTAAACATATGAAAGATCCTCTTTAATAGATGTTGGGATAAATAGTAACTTTTTTAGCCTTTTGTAAAGGTACAATAAACATGCCTCCACTTATTCCAATTCTGTTATTTTTTTTTTAATTATTATTGCTATTGATTGTCTGGGTGCATGCTTGCTTCAACTAGGAAGAATAAGCATCAACTTATGCCTTTTAGGAGTGAGTCTCATTTGGTGTGATGCTACTTTTTGCAAATGTTCATCCAAAATGTCACCCAGTATTCTCAGTGTGCTTCACCTAGTAACGTATTTCTCCTGTCCTGCTCAGGCAGACGATGACCAGGTTCTAGGCTTCCACCAAACCTTTTTGTTGAAAAATTTTCAAGGTGCCTGGGTGTGCACCAATGAAGTCTTCAGGCTAGCCCTCCACAACGTTTAACGCTCTGCCTTACCTCTCTTCCACGCAGTCCTCGCTGTCCTGGTTGAGTAAGGAGTGCTCTCTCTTCTCGCTCTTCTCTCCCTTGAGCTGGGCTCAGAAGCATGGCTGTGGCTTGTGCCTTCTCAGAGCCACATGGCAGACCTGTGGCTCTCTCCCAGAGTGTGAATTTTGAAGTCATTGTTGCAGAATTAATTGGGAATAACTAATTGTTGTGCTGTGTTTCCTAGTCTTAAAAAGAAAAGGAATTTTGCAATTAAAATCACTGAATGTTTTTGTAATGCATGCTGAATGCTTAAAGCATTGATTAAAGCCTGTTAAATGAGGCTTAACATCTGACAGAACCTGCTATCTTAAGTCCTTAGCCTTTCCTTTGAGATGAGGAGAGCTGCAAGCCTGCAGTTCAATCAACAGTTGCTGTGGGGTGCTGGTGGAAAAGTAAAACCACCTCTGACCAGACAAGAGGAGAAAAGTTGTGCAGCCAAACTTGGATTGCAAAGTGATGGTGCATCTAATACTCTGGCGTGAGCCCTGGCTCTGTGAGCTGAGGACTCTCTCCAGTTTTGGGCCTCCAGGTTAGAAAGGAGGTAGAAAAACTGGCAAAGGTCAAAAAGCTGCCAAAATTGCCATTGTTGGAGAGCTTGTGGGGCTGGGAGATGAGGCAGCTAAGGGCAATCTGCCTGAAATGGAGGTACAAAGTCAGAGTACTTCCAACAACTTGAAAGCAAACTGTTCTTAGTGGTGCTGAACAGTGTAACAAGGGACAGTGGTTGCAAACCAGGACTTGGGAGGTTCAGATTGGCTCCAAGGGAACGATTTTAACTGGAAACCAGAGGATCCTTCCAATCTGATTCTGTGACTTTTTAATTTTAGTTCAAGGATGTCAGGAAAGAATTTGATCTGCATAAAGGAAAGCTTTGTAGGAAAAATAAAGCCCTCGTGTTTCAAGCTTGGGCTCACATCTGGAATGCAAATTTTGAGTTGGACATAGCTGAACTTAGAGTGGAAAGTAAGGGTGAAGAGTTTCAGTGAGGCTATGTGAGCTGTGATGAAGATCCAAAATAAAATGGGATAGGGTTAGTCTATGCCTTATAGAGCATCTCAAGTCACTCACCTGTGGGTCTTTGCTATATGTTAATAGGAGGTATGCAGAATTTTGGGAGCAGACTATAAATTATTTCATTCCCCTTAAATATAATCTAGAATTTTCCTTGTTTTAAAAGTATACTGCCTCTTCACTATGAAGACATAACATGAAAGGAATAAAGAAAGCACTAAAATGTGACTTCATTGTAGAGATTTGCCATATGTACAACAGCAAGTGTTTGGAGAAGAACTGCCTTCTCTTTTAATTTTCATGTGTCCAGTCCTGAACTGTGTAAGAAAGGAGGAAATTCTCCTCAAGCCAAAGCACCAAGAGCTGCAGTGTAACTGGGCTTATCAGAAATCGAGGAAACCTACACTAAAACTAGTCTGTTGGTGATATGTCTTTTTCCAGAGGCATATTTTCAAAATGTATTCATGTCAGTAATGACACACTCAAATTTGGTGTGAAAGTTCCTTTTGCAACTTGTAATAGATGCCTCAGTGACCTAAGAAGAGGAGACCATAGGGCAACTGAGAGTATACCAAATGCTTATTAATCATGTTGATTAGAAGTGGTTCAAGCTGAAATGATTCTGCCTGGCTGGTTTAAACTAGGCCATTAGAAAGGTGCTTTATAAAGCCGTATGTCAGAATTTAATGTACAGCACCCTGATGCTACTCAGGTTGGTTTTTTTTAAATTCCTTCATGTCCGTGAACGTACGAACTATCAAGCATTAGTGAGACTATACGAGGATGTAAGTGGTATATTAGATATCTAGGAAAAGCTACAAAAGGCATAAGCCTGTGGATTTCAGTGTATAGGTCACCTCTCCAGGATGGATAAGCAAGTATCTTTTCTGGACAGATCTAATAATAATACTTGCCCTGAAATAATTGGCACAACTGCTATCATTTGTGCTAATGAACTAAATAGCTGGCTGGTCTAATCCAGCATAATTGCTTGTGTTCACGCTGTGCTGATTGTTGCGGAGCCTTTGCCTAACGCAAAAGGAGGCGTAGATCAATGTGAATAAAAGCTGCCCAGTTCATCAGCCTGTTGAACAGTGACTTTATTAGCACTTCTGTTGCTTGAGGATTTTTCTTTCATTCGTCTACTGAACACTTGACTTGCTTGTACTTCTGGCCTTGTTGCCATCCTAATTTCTGGCTGTAGTAGCTTCCTCATTCACTTTTTCCTTCATGGTTTTATAGTAATTTGACATCTTGCCTGTGCTCCCCACCTTGATCAAGCTTTTGTAAGCCAGAGAGTCATACTCAGTTTACTTTCTTGAGTAGGAAACTGTCCTGTAGCTGGATCATCTTTCTTGTCTTTCTCTGGCCTTTCCTTATTGTATCACTTAATTTTTTTAAAAACAATAAGAAATGCATGCGGGATTTGATATGTGAGTGCTCTCTGTGCATTTATGCAGTTACTTATTTATAGATTTTAGTTACCTGTTCCTTTCCTAATAACTGCTAACACTCTGCTTGCCTTGATAACTTTTGAGCTTTGGGCTGGTTAAAAAAAAAATAAACTGTACATCATGATTTCAATTTCAGTATCACTTTCCTGAGAGGCAATAGCTAATCTATGGCCCTTTTTGGTTTTCCTCCATGGATTAGCATATGTTTACTGAAACTAGGCTTTGTCTATACCTTCTTGTTTCCTGGGCAGTTGTCACTGTGAAACCCCTGCAGTGGTTTTAGATTTGAGTTCTGTGTTTACATGCACTTGATCCTACCAGTGCTCTGGCAGGCTTGCTGCTTTATAATAACTCATGTCCTTTCACATTCATTTTATTACTCATATGAATATTACTTTTTTAAGTAAAGATTTTGTTTGTTTGCTTATTTTGTGGTCTGCTTTGCTTTTCAACCTTTTCACTCCCTTTTCGTGGTGGACAGCAGCAGAGCATGGAGAGTAAACATTCAGCATTTCGACAGTCTGTTTCATGTGCGCTGTTCAGATTAAATCCTATTGTGTGATTTCCAGCTGATTTGGGAATCATTTCCTTTGTTTTGAGGCTTTAATTCCTGCCTGATGTCTCTGAGGAGACCAGTAAACGTTAGGTGGGAGAACTAGTCTCCCTCTAATGCTATTTTCTACTTTTATAGTAATATAATAAATATAGTGCAGACACTATAACCTGCCTAGATGAATTGTAAAAGGCCACAGTTGAGGCCCTGCTGCAGAGATCACTGTGCTTAGAACATCTCCTCGCAGCTCTTGCAGATACTTCACTCCCTCTGAGCTGCTCCTGGGCAATGGAAGTGGCAAGTGACACATCCCTGGGCAGCTGGACCTGCTCTGGGCCAGCTGTCAAAAGCCTCGGTCATCCCCTAGATGATCTGGGCAATACTGGTGATAGCGACTTCTACAAAAACTCCCTTCAGTCATCAATCCAAAGTACAGCAGCTAAAAACTAATTTTAAAACACTTTGGTTTGTGGTTGATTCCCGGTCAAGGCCCAAATAAAGTTTTGGTTTGGCACTGAGGCAGGCACGCTCTTATCTGTGTTGCGAAGCCGCTGGAATGGGATATCTGCAAGTCTTGCAGAAAACCCCAACTTCAGATGCCATTGCAGGATTTCTATGTCCTTGGGCCCCAGGTTTTTGTCTGCAAAGCACCTTGGAACAGAACCTCTGGTTGTATTTGTGTCTCTTGAGGTACCAGGCATCTCACAGCATGTGACACCACTGTTAACGTTAGCTTTTGAGTTGTCTTACGAGTTTCAGAATATATTTCTCAAAAAATAGCTTTTTGAACTTTTTTTTTTCTCTCTTTCTACAGGCTGATGAAGACCCTATCATGGGATTCCACCAGATGTTTCTATTAAAGAACATCAATGATGCCTGGGTTTGCACCAATGACATGTTCAGGCTAGCACTGCACAACTTTGGCTGAGCTGGCAATCCTGAGGCACCTNAGCCACCCTTTTTTTTTTTTTTTTTTCCTTTTTTTTTTTTCTTGTTTTTTTTTTTCTTTCCTCTTACTGGTATTATTCACACTCACGGAACATTCCAAATATCATACACAAACCTGCAACCCTGCAGAGCGTGAGCAAGCAAGACCTGAGACCTGCCCTTCTGCTGAGTTTACATTGTCACTAGATGAGTTCTTGTGCATGATGTTTGGAAGTTTGACTTCTTAGCTGCATTTGACAAGAGAAATTTGTGTTGTACCAGCATGCCTCGGAAAGAATTTATAATACAAAAGGTTGTTGTTTATGTACTGACAAGATGCTCTATAACCCAAAGAAATGAAAGAACAGCAGCCTGTACAGCCCAGATATTGATTTGTTCAGATGTTTCAATGCTACATTACACAATAAAACCATAAGATTTTCTTAACAGTTTAAATTGTTTTACTGAGTTGGATATGGAGTACAGGGTACTGCTTGCTTTTCGTACCCTCTGCCTGCCTGGTTGGGACATGTTTACAAACCTAAAACTCAAACAGAAGAGTCCTCGATACTTTTACTGATGAAGGCAGTTCAGGTGTGCTCTTGCCATACAACTTCATTTTCCTTCCCTCCCTCCCTCTCAGCAGCTTTTGAACTCGCTCAGTTTTCAATGCTGACAGGTTAGTTCTCAGCTGGTGTATTTTACCAAGGCTAAAGCCCCAAATAATACACAAGGATGACAACAGTCATAGTAGCCTTTAGTTAATCTTCATGACATCTGTTACTTTCACCCTCAAAGCTAAACAGGGTGTTGTATTTTCTTCCTGGGCAGGCACATGGGGTGTCAATCCAGCGCTGCCCTCCTGGAGTTTGTATCCAGGTCTGTGTCCTCTTTCTAGTGTCCCTTTGTTATAATTTGACTAGTTCTGTGTTGGCTGTGCAGGTTTTTACAACATGGCTGTCATGTGTCTGCCACCCTGGAGGTGGCAATGTTCCACCAGTGAAGGGATTTATTAAATTAATCTTTCCAGCAGGTGAGATGGCACAGGAGCAGAATCACATTTGCTTTACCTTTAGATCTAAGTCATTAGGCCCAGGTTTTCAAGGGCTTAGCACATCTCATTGAGCTTGCTTTCAAACTGTATGAATTTAGCATTTCCCTTTTTGAGACTTGTGAGGAAAGCCTGGGCTGAGTGTGCTCAAGCTGGTCATTTCTCAAATCTGCTGACTTTGGCCTTTGTTAGGGTCTTCCTGTTTGGTGTGGCCCATAGGATCATTTTGGTTGGAAGAGACCCTTAAGACCATCAAATCCAACCACAACCTAAATGTAGTGCTAAACCATGTCCCTAAGGACCTCATCAACACATCTTTTAAACCCCTCCAGGGATGGTGACTCCACCACTTCCCTGGGCAGCCTGTTCCAAAACCCAACAATCCTTCCTGGGAAGAAATTTTTCCTGGCACAACTTGAGGCCATTTCCTCTTATCCTGTCACTTGCTACTTGGGAGTTGAGACCAACACCCTCCATGCTACAGCCTCCTTTCAGATAGCCATAGACAGTGATAAGGTCTCCCCTGAGCCTTTCTTTCTCCAGGCTGAACAGCCCCAGTTCCTTCAGCTGCTCATCAGACTTGTGCTCCAGACCCCTCACCAGCCTCATATATTATTCCCCGTTTCAAATGCAAGACTGTTCTGTTGCTGCTTCTATGCTATAAAAGTCACACTCAAAATTATTCACTGGAGGAGATGAGCTCTTTGAGCAGGAGGCATTTTGTACGGTCACTGCCAGGCAAGGATCCTCATGTTTTAGCTCAAGATCTAAATGGAGCCTGGCAGAGAAGGGAGGATCTAAGAATAGGTCTGGCTTATGAACCTTGCCCTGCAGAAGGATCTGCTCTGAAGTCAGGGTCGTCCTTTGAATAACAAGCTCAATAAGCCAAGAGAGAGCTTCCTGGAAAGTCAGGATCGAGGAATGATACACATGGCAGGTGTTAGTTTAAAAGCTAAACAAAATTAGATTCAGGCCACTAAAGGTTCAAAGCAGTTATCTTCCAAAATTGCTCGTGCAGATCCTTCCGGGGCTCTTTCTCCTGCCTTTCTCTACGTATTCGCTTCTGGTTCCTTACCTGGAAGAGACAACTGCCAGTGTTTACAAATCAGTATTGCTTAATACTTTTGGACACCTGCAGGTCACTTTTGGGGCCTGATACATGCAAACGGATTTGCTGTCTCTTAACTCTTGTGTTTCACACCCATGTTTACTGCAAGGACGAGCCTGAGCCCCCATAGTCACCTCGTGAAGCCTGTGGGGAGAGAGGCCAAAGCTGCCGCCGCTCAGAGGGCAAGGGCAGCTCTTTGGGGTTATTTTCCCCCGCTAAACAACCTGTCTTCACCCTTTATGTGTGAGACTTTAGGTATCGCACATGGCGCTGCACGCAGCCGATGGAAATGGTACCGGGGGCACTGACAGGGTGCCCCGAGGGGCCGGTGTGACCCCTGACGCCCGCGGCAGCTGCCCCTCTCAGCGGGCCGCCGGCCCCACGGGAAGGAAGGAGGAAAGAAGGGGGCGGCGGGGGAGCCCCCGGGCAGCTCCCGCCGCTCGGAGTTGCCGGGGTCCCCGGTGCGATCCGCCGCCGATCCCGCCCCACCCCGGGCCGGGCTGGCTCCGCCCCCGCCGCGCCCGGAACGCGCCGACCCGGCGGTGAATAGACACGCAGTGCTAAGCACAACTGCTTTCACGTACAGGATCCTCCAAGAAC
>VWYH01005714.1:1231008-1434200 GCA_013399365.1 Pampusana beccarii
GTTTCCGCCCGGCGCACCAGCCCCGGACCGGAGGCGGAAGCGTGGGCGGCGGGGCCGGGGCAGCGCGCTGGCGGCTGTGCGGGCGGCGGGAAGCGGGCCGGGCCCCATGGCCTCCTCCTCCAGCATCGACATCGAGGACGCGACCCAGCACCTGCGGGACATCCTCAAGCTGGACCGGCCGGGAGGTGAGGGGCCGGGACCGGGGATGCGCCGGAGGCCGCGGGCCTGGCCGGGGCGGGGCCGTCGCACAGGGCCGGGGACCGCGCTGCCCTGTTCCGGGACGGGGTGCGGGACCCTCCTCAGCCGGTTGCCGCGGCCCCGCCGTCTGTCAGGCGGCTGCACGCCGGGCCCGTTCCCGGCTCGGGACACCGGTGGCATCGCTCCCCGCCGGCTCCGTCCTGCCCAGGGCGAGGGGGGTCCCGCTCGACGCTGCCGCTCCCGAGGGGCCCGGGCGGCAAGGGGACTGTGGAGCGGCCGCGGCGGGAGAGGAGCCGGAGGCCCAGCGGGAGCATCGCATGTGGGAGAGGATCGTTCTGCTGGGACCTGGAGCTCGCTGTGCTTCGGGGCTCGTTTTATCCGAGAGGTATCGCTGCTGGGAACCAAACTGCACTGTCCTCCCACACCCAAATTTGTCCCTTGTTTTGAGAATACTTCGAGTTTTTCCCAGGGTGTCTTGCTGCACTCTGTGGATGGGGCTATGTGGCCTCTCTGATCAGTGCCATGTTCCAACCTGATGAGAAAACAGCCTGGAAAAGACTGAGGCCATAAATATTTTGTAAAAAAACTCCCTAGCCTTCGTGTAGAATTTACGGTTGTGCTCTTTTGGAGGAAGAGGCAGGAGAAGGAGAAACGTAGCTTCCAAGTGCCCTGAGTGTCAGTACAAATGTGCCACCTGCAAAGCAACTGCCACGTGTGCTGCCTTTTGCTTGGCCAAAAGGATGAGAAGTTGGACGCAGGATTGTTGTGGGAGGCGTGTAGAGACACATGAGGTGATGGGACAAACCTGCAGGAAATTCCTCAGTTTTACTGCCTGTAGAGAAACTTCTCCCTACTTGAAGCAGTTTCTCTTATTTCTGGAGCACTTGGGTGTTCCTGGATTATAATTATAAAAAAATACGTTTTTCCTTCAGAGTGCAGTGCTATGTACTTGAAAGACTGAAAGGAAAACTCAGTGCGGGGATGGGGAGCACTTGTTACAAGCAGTTGCTGAAATGAAAGGGTGTGCCGTGGTTGGAGTTGTTTCTCTCGAGGTGACTTGACTTTCCCCTGAAGCAGCTTCTCTCGCTGGATGAAGCAAAGGAGTTATTTACTGAGTATGGCTTATTTCTTTTAATTCTTCTTCTTTCTTATGCATTCTCTTTATATGTTTTATGTCAACTCCAGTGCACAAGAAGGCAGTTGAGAGGAAAAGGAGCAAATGCACAGTAAATTAAGCAATGAGGGACCTGCGGTTGTTCTCAGCAGAAATCATTACCTGGGTAGTGGCAAATAGACTTGAAAGAAGGACAAAGAACTGGACATAACAAAATGAAGAGCAAGAGTAGTTGTTTGTTAACTGAAAGCCTCTGAAAATCCCGTTAGGAAGTCAGAGGAAAGGGAAACTGGGGGATGCTTTAAGGCTTCTGAAAGAGAATAGAAACAGCCTCATGAATTGCATGTGTAGGGCCAGCCTTGCCTGGCATAATGTTGCTGTGGTCAAGGTCCTCTCTAGCTCTAGTTTCTGTTATGCCCTGGGTTTCGTTTTCAGATTTTAATACCCAGCAGGGACCAGTGTAGCTGCTTTCCAAGGTTACTGCCACAAAGAAATTTTTGCAGTAGTAGGCGCATGTAGGTATGAGCAGCATTTTGTTACTCTGGATGCTGTCCAGGCAGGTGACAAGAAACACTACAGAGTTTACAACTGTCACAACACTTTTTTAAAAGTTCTTCTGGTTCTGGTGACTGTGAAAATGCAATCCAGCCCCTCAGCCTCTCTTGACACAGTTTTCTCCCAGTGTTGGCAAACATCACCCATTGCTTCAGTTGCCCTTGCCCTTTTTTGATGCCATGCCCTCAACACAGGGGAGCTGTGTGACCAGACCATGGACCTCCCTGCTGGGACACACAAACAGGCTGCCAGTGCCAGATCCTTCAATCCGTGCTGCAATCTCTGCTGATAACCAGGTGTTACGTGGGCTCACCCTGCTTGTGTGGTGTTTGTCAGGGAAGTCACTGTTTAGAACAAAGTGTAGTGTCTGTGATGCAGGGGGAGAGCAGAAAAAGTTCAGTATCTCAGTTCTGATTGCTCCAGCTTTCCTGCTCTTTAAAAAGTTAATGAAAACAACCACACTTCCTTCCCTTTGAAGGCCTAGATCTACTAGTCTATCTTAACACTTCGGTTTTGTTCCTGTACCTACTAAATGCGGAGCCTCTTCCGTTCTTTTATGCCTTCAGGACTGTGTGCAGGCAACACCTGTGCTTGTCTGGGTCCCACTAAGACAGTGAAGGGCTCAGCTTATGTGCACTGTTGTTGTGCCCATCAGCCTCTGTGGAATGTTTCCTCCTTCCCTTTCCCACAGAACAAACATCACAGTCCTGCTGTCCATAAAAGAGCAGAGATACTTTTGTGCGCCATTCTGTTGCTGCAAATAGAGCAAAGTATCATCTTTCTCTGGCAGCCTGGATGCTTTTTTTGTAGTGGATATTTTCCTGCTTTTGGTTGCAAAGGATAAATTGCAGTCGATGGAAGTTGCTGCAACTGGACAAGCACCCACAATATGCTGTAGGAATAAGGGGCGCAACTTATCTTGCAACAGCGAGCACGGCACAGGTGTGTGAGGTGGTTACAGGGTCTCATTCCCTGGCCTGAAGTTTCCTTGTGCTATGTAAGTGTCACTGCCGTTTTCTTCACACAGTGCGGGTCAGCTGAGGAGAGCAGCCGAACACTCCTTAAGTTGGGATACCCTGTCACTGCACAGCCTCTGTGTGCTCATAGGGTCGTTGCTGATTTAATGACTTTGTTCACAGGCAAGTTTTAAATATTCTTCTGGCAAATATGAAATAGTTACAGTTATTTCTGTAGGCAGCAGCACTCATCCTGATATGTTAAACCTGTTTGGTGACTGAAAGCTTGTCTTGCTTTCAAAGGATGTGCCTCTTGCCCACGATTATGTTTAAGTTTGTTACGTGTGCCAGTAACTGTGGAGCTTCTGGTGATGGGAGCAGCCATTTTGCAAGAGCTCAGCAGCAGTTGTTACCTGGCAACAGTATACGAAATTTCAGTTTTCAAACCCAGAGAAAATTTCAGGCGACGATTTTGCTGAGAGAAGAGGGTTTTGACTTTGGTGTAGTGATGTGTAAGTGCAGATGGACGGGGCTTGCTCTCCAATGGCGATCATCAACTATTCACCTCAGTGGTGAAATAGAAGGAAGAATCTCCTTCAGCCCTGTTTCATCTGTCCCCTTCTAAAAGCCTTCAGAAGGCACAGAGGCCACCAGGCAGCTTGTGCTAGTCAAGATATCTGAAGGCAGGGCACTTGCACTCTTCAAAGCAGAGCTGAAACTCTGAACAAATGGTGGCTTTATGCAGAACTCGAGTGTCGTAAACTTCTGTGTGACTAGTCGACCAAGGGAAAAATATGGGAATCCCATAGGCACAGCAGCACAGTTTCATAGCGAAGTTACCTGAACACCAGCACTTTGAGGTCAAGTCTCAGTAAGAAGCTGGTTTTGGAAAGTAACGGTTGTATTATTTCCAGCCAACTCCAAATAGTGCAGCCAGCCACTGTGTTGCTGGACTTCAGAGATCTCTCTGCAGGCATGAGGGTTAGGAACGACCTTTTGAAAACTTTTTGGTCTGGCACCTGGTTCAGTAAATCTGAATTAACAGCTTAGTCTTTCTGATCCAAGAGTATTTGCTCCTTGAACCTGTTAAGTTCCTGGTGCCTGTTCTTTGGTGTTTTTCTGGTCTGCTGGGATTGTGTAATAGAAGAGCTATGACTTCACTTTTTTGTGTGGAGATCAGTTTCTTATATGGAAGGTCTCTTAGACATACTTTTTGGAAAAGAACACTTTTCCCAGCCAATTCAGCATATTCTACCTGGTAGTTTTTGTCAGGTTCTACTGGTCTATCTGGAGGCAGTGTATTTCACACAGTGCTATTTCTTTTAAATGAATATTGTGCACAGTTGGTCTTTTTTTCCTCTTAGGTTCAGTGAATGAGAACCAGAGACCGTCCAATTCGTATAACGGAGACCTGAATGGACTGCTGGTGCCTGATCCCATCGTGGCTGGAGATGGACCTTCTTTGGCTAAGCCAGTCCATCGCAGCATCTCTCTGGGAGCCCTGCAGGAGAAGCAAGTCATGTAAGTTTTGTTGAAGAAAGACTGAGAGTGAGTAGAAAATGATTAAAAATTAGTTCTGGTGAGCCTGGACAAACATGCTGGGAATCCAACAGTGAGTTTTACATTGAGTTCAGGTAACAGTTTGAAGTCTGTGCTGTTGGTCAGAGCTTTTGTAGGTTTTGTGAGGCTGATGCACAGAGCTGGCCATCCTTTCTGCTCAGGAACTCAAGAATATCAGCAGAACCTTTCAGAAAGGAAGGGAGCAGGACTGGCCACGTGGCGGACATTGCAAGTTGGGATGGAGGTAAATTAGCAGGGCTCTGAGTGAAGCTTAGTGTTCTTATGGAGACCTCCAGCCGCACTCCTTCGGGGACCCAGGTTACCTGAGGGGTTACTTACACTAGTTCACAGTACAGTCCACCTTGTGCTTGCTGAAGTATTTCTCTCCATGTAACTTAAAGCAGGACAAATGGTTCTGAGCTGGATTTCTACCCAGCTCTCTGCTGAGTCGTGCATCAGTGTGTTTTGGACAGTACATGTGCTTTTACTGCTTGTACGCAAGAGAACGTATGCATATAGAATACTTTGGATTTGTCGTGGGAGTATTAATACAAATCCGCATCAGTCTGATTAGTGTAACACTTGCCTTCGTACACTGACTCTTAACATCAGAGCTTTTTAAGTAGCTTTTTGGGGGATTCTCTGGTCATAGCTTTGAGAAGGGATGCCCCGAGAACCACGACCAGCATGCTCTGGTGTTGATGAGGTTCAGCTGGTTGGCTTTGGTCTCTTTGTACTTTCCAATGCTGAGTAGTAGTCAAGACTACTTTAACCAAAAGTAGGTCTGTGCTCAAGTCAAATAGGCTGGAGGTTTTTAAGCTGAACGAACTGAGTGTTTGACGCTCTCAAACCTGTGGCACATGGGGAAGGGAGACTCTTAACTGAAAGTAGTTTCTGTTCTCAGTTGTTCAATTCAAACCTCCTAGATGCACAGATACTTATGAATAGCAAATATCTGACCTCTCTTCCTGTGAGTCCTGTCTGATTTCTTTTTTTCCCCCTTTGTTTTTCTTAAAAGCTGCCTTTCTGGTGATGACAGCTCCACTTGCATAGTGATATCAGCAAAAGATGTGGAGATAGTGGCCAGCAGTGATTCCAGCATCACCAGTAAGGCCAGAGGGAGTAACAAGGTAAGGAGGAGCAAGAGAAAGCATAGTTTTGTCTCTTCTTTTTAGTCACATCAGCTCATGCTTGAACACATTAAACAGAAATAGCTATCTTCTTTTCTGTGTTGTGCGAGTTTGTAATTACATGGAAGTTTGTCAAAAAGCTTAACAAAGTGAGAAGGGTCTTTTGTAACTGTTTGTTACTGTTATTCCAGAGCCTGGCCAAGTTATCTTCTAATTCTCAGGAATAAGTTCATGATCTAAGCTGTAGGTTCTTAGGAAAGTGCCCTTCCTTCACAAACAAGGTTTTCCTTCTGATTATTTCCTCACTGGAAGGTCTTCACTAAGGAGGGAGGGTTGCTCTTGATATTTTGCTGGCTTGGGTCCTGCTGAGAGCTTTCCCCAGCACATCAGGGCTGCAGAAGAACCCAAATGCTGAGACTAGAACTGGTGCTGTAGCAGAGTGCTAAGACGTGCTCAGAACCAGTGCTAGTAATTGGGAGAGAGAACTGTGGTCTTGATCCTCTCAGCGCTTTTCCATATTATATAATTTTGTTCTTTGATGTGCAGTGAATTAAGGGACCTCAGAAATTGTAAATAAATACTGTACCATGTTATCAATGTTTTTCATAGATGATACTGAAGAGAAAAATGGAAGGATCGCTGCCGTAATTTCTACAGTATTTAATTCTTTGCTTGCAGAGACAATGCTTATAAAATAAAACCAGGACTCTCAGTTTCTTGGAAAGCAGTATTGAAACCAAAAAAGCAAGTGCCCATGCAGCAAATGTGTTTCTGTATTTCAAAACAGTTTCCAAGAACTGGGCATCCAGACACAGTGCTAATAAAGAGATAAAGGCTGCTTTGCTGTACTTGCAGGGTCAAGTGTTCTGCAGAATGACAAATTCAGCGAGTTTCATTTCTTCTTGCAATAGAAGGAAATATTCATCAGCCTCCAGAACTTTTAATGTTCAGGGCTCTGCTACCTGGTATTCAATATGCAATTCTTCCTACCAGCTGCTGCTTCTAACAGTTCCTATTAAGCATTACAGATCTTCACTGGAGGAAATAATATATTTTGCAAGTTTGTTCCAGGAAAAAGTTAACTTCTCATGCTTTATTTTCTTTCTCTTGAGCAGGTGAAAATACAGCCTGTTGCTAGATATGACTGGGAGCAGAAATACTATTATGGCAATCTGATAGCTGTTTCAAACTCTTACCTGGCTTATGCCATTAGAGGTGAGATACCTTCTTGTCTTGGATGTGATTTGTGTTCTTTTGCTGTGTGTATTTCTAAAATAGGCAAAGTTTACATCAGGAAAAGGTAACTGACAACAATTTAAACACTCTTGGAATGCCAGTATCAGGGTGCTGTTGTAATATGAATATAAGTGTGGCTGGAGCTACAAGGGAGGGAAAAGCTGATGGTGCAGGAGAGTTTCCACAGAGAAGGAAAGCTTTTCTGATGTGTGGAATAAAAGAAAGAGAAGGACTCAACGGGGATGGAGGAAAAGTTGAAGGATTGTATCAGTTTCATTGGGTAGTTAGCTGATGTTCAGATTACTGCTCTAATTAAACACTTATGCAGTAAATGAGCTTCTCTGTAGCTAAGCTGAGAAACAGCCCTGTGGTAATTTGAGCAGTTTGGGATGGATTTGCCTGCATAAATTTAGAGTTGAGTTTAAGGCTAAATTTAGAGGAGCCAAAGAGCAATGCAAATGCAGTATGTTTTGCAGTAGGAAGCGAAAACCAGAACAACGCAGGGAAAGATTGTTTCACAGCATACCTGAAATAGATGAACACTTTGCTCTCTGTGACATCTCTGCTTTTGTATAACCACGCAGTGTGCAGGGCTCCATCAGCTCTCCCCTTCTTCTTAGTTCTAGCACCAATCGGTTTGTCTGGCCTTTTATGAAATCTGCTGCTCTGCTCCTGTGGTTTTTTCCTAACCAAGGTTATTTTAGAGGAGCCTTAGGGCATTTCACCCTTTTTTTAAAGTATCAAAGCTTGGGTGCAGTAACACTACAGAAGGCTGAGTGGTCTGCTAGGGCTGACTTGGACATCAAGAAGTGGAAACAATATGGTCTTCTTAAGACTGCCTGCATTATAGCCATGTTTGTCTGAAATGGGAAAGTTGGAAACTTTGCTTGGTGTGTGCACGCTCTAAAATGTGTTCTTTTCAGTCACACAAGCCAAAAAGTAGTGCTCTTTGCCAGGTGACTGTTTTAAATTCCACTTCCAGAAGATGTATTTGAGCTACCTGCCTCTCAGGGATTCCTTGCTCCACTTACTGAAAATGAAATTGCAGTTAAAATTGATTTCACTGTCACTGGAGGTCAGTCTTGGAGGTTTGGTAGCTTTGTCATGAGCTCGGGATAAAGATTTAGGCCTTGCATTTAATGAAGGCATCTTTGATGAGAATAGTCCCGAGAATCACAAGAAGTCAACTTGTATTGACTTTTTAAGTAGAGCAACTTAGAATTTGAGGTGCTCAAGAAGTTGTAGAAGATATGGGGAATTAAGCTGCCCTTGCAGGGCAGATGAAGTACTTCTTGATGCTACCATTCTAGTCTTCTACACCAAAGCTGAAAAGTGCGGCGGATATTTGTGTGCGTACCTTGGATCCTGAAAAGGCATGTCAACATGGTACCTGTTGACGTGGGTTTTCAGTGTGCTGTCAGTGACAGCTGATGGGTGCTGGAAGTGCTGATGCCTGGAGACAAAGGGGTCCTGTGGGGAAACCACATGGATAAATGGTGACTTCTCCCTCTCTCTTTTCTGCAGCTGCCACTAATGGCTCCGCTATGGTGCGGGTGTTGAGCGTCAGCACTGCTGAGCGGACCTTGCTGAAAGGATTCACAGGTGGTGTGGCAGACCTGGCTTTTGCTCATCTCAACTCCAACCAACTGGCCTGCCTGGATGAGGCTGGCAACCTTTTTGTCTGGCGCCTGGCCATGGATAAAGAAAAAATCCAGTATCTTGTCAAAATACACCTCATATCAGTCTTTGTGTAATGGTTAGAGGTGAATACAACCTCAAAATTGTGACTTATTTCCTAGCCTTTCTGGAATAGCAGCTTGCAGGGGGAGGGTCGATGGTTCTGCCCCGTGTAGAGTATCAAATCAGTCAACCTGTACCTGTGTTCAGCACAACCATTACTTGAAATCACATGTAACGTAAAAGTCTAGGAGTACCACCTCAGGGTTCCTTCTGGTCCAGGCAAAAATAGTCAGTGAGAAGTGTTGGTCTGTACTAGCTGGCATTACACATTGACAGTGTCACCTTGACAATGTGACAAGGCTTTTTACTCACGTTTGTCTGGTTCTAGCTCTTTTCTTCAGTTACTTTTCTGGGAAAGAGGATGTAATACTTTTTTCCTGCTCACTAACTTCCTTCCAGATTTGTCACCACTTCTCTTTTGGTGGTCCTGAAATTTATTTTTAGTGTTTGATTCATTGCCACAAATCTTTTAATTGCTAGGAGTGACTGCTTGATGCTTTTGGGAAGGATGTCAGTCTATGGGATGTGTCATGTTAGGTTGTGACTTCTTAATTTCAATTGTATACCATCATTTCAAAAGCACCTGGAGCAAAGGTGGTTGTAGTTTGTTGAGATCTGATGTGTATGGGTGGACCGGAGCACTCAGCCTGGGGCAATGTGGTACCTGTTCTGTCTTTCTATGGTAGTGTTGTTGCAATGCTAGCTGAAATAATTTAATCTGTCCACCAGCAGTCACGTGGATTGCGCATTCAGATGTTGCTGTGCACTCCTGTTCTGCTTATGCCTGCAGCCTGCAAGAGAAAATTATGAGAATCTTTTACCTTTTGTAAGATTAACCTCTTCTGCCAGTGATAAAACTCTAGCTTGTCTGCTTTCTTAGCAGAATCCTTTTACTTGATTTCTTTTGGAATCTCAATGATCTGAAAAAAGCTTGAAGTTTAATAGTATTTACCAGAGGACCAAGCCTCAATAGTGTCCATAGTGTGTTACGTTCCTTAACGATGGTGATCAGAGAGGAGATCTTGGTTAACATCAAGCGACCTGACAATACCCCCTTGAACACCTCTCGAAGAATCATCTGGTGCCCTTTCATCCCAGATGATAATGAGGAGAGTGGTGAAGAGGGAAGTCAGACACTGGCATTGTTGCATGAGGACAGGGTAAGGAAACTTTGTTTTTGAAATGTTGTCCCTTATTACCTTTAGGGGGAGAGAATCTAATGAAGGAAGGAGCCGATATCTTCACAGCTCTAAAGACTCCTGTCTATTTTGTGCTGAGGATCCTCCTGTAATATGAGATGTGGGGATTCCTCTTTTCCCAGGAGAGGTCCTGCTGATCTTTCTCTGGGGCTCAGGAGGAAGGAAAGTGGTAACTTCTGCTCACTGTCAAATAGCAAAACCACTAGAAAATGTGGAAAGCCAGAGGCATCACTGATCTGTTCGGGCTGAGCCAGTTCCCAGGGGAGTGGGCTTGGTGAGCAGCAACCACAACTGCCAAGAGCAGTTCCCAGTACTTATGTAAGACTGGGTGCCAGAAAAGCATCTAATGGCCAAATTGGGTGGAGATGGGAGGGGTTATGTCACATACTTGCTGTTGGACCAGTATGCGAGGATATAAAATAAAATAAATTCTCCACTAGATCAGACCAGTAGTTGTAGAAATAAACCCGTGTGCCCTCCTGTTTCTTTTCCAGGCAGAGGTGTGGGATTTGGACATAATCCGAGCAAACAACAGCTCCTGGCCGGTGGAAGTGCCCAGCATCAAAGAAGGCTTCATCGTAGTGAAAGGCCACAGCACGGTATAAACCTATTTTGCTTTCTTTTTTGCCGTCATGTAGGTGATCGCTACAGATCACTTTGGTTTTCTGTGGGTTATAGTGTCTCAGGAGCTGCAGTTCTTAGGACAGTTGGCTGTAAAAAAAACAAACAAAATAAACAAAACTCTTTCTTACCCATCCACACTGTCACCCACCATCTGCTGGCCACGTACACACACACTTCGTAAGGAACCTTTGTTTGAAGAGCCAAGGTGAATGTGTAGCTTTGAAAATGGCTCTTGAAAAAACTTACCTATATTTCCAAGGGCCTGTTTGACAACGTGGGCTGTATTTCAACTATTAGATGATATCTCCTGGTAAATGGAACACTGCTGTGGTTTACTGCTGGATGAGAAGGGCAAATTTAAGCCCGATGTCATCTTTATTCTTCTGTGATTCCCCTAATGAGTGTAGTTATATGTGTGAGTACAGTGGACCAGGACTGCAGCTGAGTATCCGGTAGGTGGTGTTTTGAACCTAGAAGAAACAATTGGAAAGAGTCCAATTCCACTTTTTGAACAGGATGATGATAAAGTAATTCTATCGGTTAGATGAAACAATTATGATTGTGAAATAGTAATGACTGTGAAAAGCCAGAAGATCCCAAAACAAAATGAGCTCCCTTCATAACATGACTAACAGTGAGAACAGTAGTAGCTCAATCCATTGTATTTAAGTTTGCTGTCTGGAAATGGCAATTGCTAATTATTATTATTAAAAAAAAGAAGAAAAAGTCCTGTCAATTTTTCAGTGAAGGATTGAGTGTTGATGTCTGTTAGAAATCGCTCTGACCTCCTTTGTTACCAGACTCTTTGTCAAATTCCTGTTTGACAAGAGTACTTTTTCTCCATGGAAAGCTATAAAATCAGTTTTCTGTGTCTTTTCCTCTCTCTGTTTAGTGCCTGAGCGAGGGAGCGCTTTCTCCAGATGGAACTGTGTTGGCCACAGCAAGCCACGATGGTTTTGTCAAATTCTGGCAGATCTATATTGAGGGGCAAGATGAGCCAAGGTAACTGGAGAGTTAGAAAATGAAGAATCTTGGAACAGAGGACAGTGTTTTCTCTGTGAGAATTGCCTTGTTACAGAATCACCTGCAATGGTCGTTCTCAAGGTATTATAAAGACAGAGGGTGAATATTTGTAAAATAGTTTGTTGCAGGAGAATTCTACCACTGAATATCATGGATGCTCAAGGTTTGGTGAGCTTAGGAAAAAAGCAAAGAGCTGTGTCTGGAACCAGGACTTCTGTGCTGTGCACAGGCTGTAGTCAAACGCTTTTGCAACGTCCATGTAAATGCAGAAAGCTTCTCTGAGCTGTTCTTCTCAATGTTGACTTCTATGTATTGTGCCCTCGTTAAGACACCAAACCAAATACCATCACTTGATTTTATTTTTTGGTCACAATCTATGGCTGCATGGGCTGTGATCTCCTTATTTCATATAGAGCTGTGAACAGCTACAAGCTGATAACACTTGGTGGCTGCTGACTTAATGCTGCCTTTGGACAAGGGATAATGTGTTCAGCACCCGCTTTATATATTCTTTATTTACTACTCCCTGCACACACAATCTTTTCTGATTCGTTCTTAGGTGTCTTCATGAGTGGAAACCCCACGATGGTAGGCCTCTCTCCTGCCTGCTCTTCTGTGATAACCATAAAAAACAAGACCCGGAGTAAGTCCCTAATCTAGTATTTGGATCATCAAACTTTAGTAGTGTCTTCTAACTCTATCTTGTAACTGCATTGTACTTGTAAAACATCAGCATCAATTCCATGAAAGTAGTGAAAATTCTAAGTTGATGAGTCCTTTCAGGTTTGTGGTATGTCCACTTTTAACTGGCCTGTCATCCTTCAAATTTCTACTGCAGTTGATGAAAAAGTAGATGTGTGGGGGGTTTTTTTGTTTGGTTTTGGCAAGGGGGAGCGTGTAATTTTTTTTTTTTTTAATTGTTTCTTCAGTCAGTTGTGGCCTTAAGTTTCTTGGGAGCTGCAGTGGTTTCTAATCTGCTTCAGAAACAGAGATTTTCTGGAATCTTAAAGACACAGTTGGGCAAAATCAGCTATGGGCAGCTTGTGAGGAACTTTTCAGTGAAACATCCTCATGAGAAGGAGCAGACCTTCTTTAAGAGAACTTAATTCTGTTGTGCCTACAGGGTTCCCTTCTGGAGATTTCTCATCACAGGAGCAGATCAGAATAGAGAGCTGAAGATGTGGTGCACTGTGTCTTGGACCTGTCTGCAGACTGTCCGGTAGGTGTTGATGTAACCCAACTCCCCTGGAGGGCTGGATTGACTTTGAGCAGTGGGTTGTAACAAAGCCCTCAGTTTCCAGGAATACTTTGCAAAGATGATNATTGTGCCCTCGTTAAGACACCAAACCAAATACCATCACTTGATTTTATTTTTTGGTCACAATCTATGGCTGCATGGGCTGTGATCTCCTTATTTCATATAGAGCTGTGAACAGCTACAAGCTGATAACACTTGGTGGCTGCTGACTTAATGCTGCCTTTGGACAAGGGATAATGTGTTCAGCACCCGCTTTATATATTCTTTATTTACTACTCCCTGCACACACAATCTTTTCTGATTCGTTCTTAGGTGTCTTCATGAGTGGAAACCCCACGATGGTAGGCCTCTCTCCTGCCTGCTCTTCTGTGATAACCATAAAAAACAAGACCCGGAGTAAGTCCCTAATCTAGTATTTGGATCATCAAACTTTAGTAGTGTCTTCTAACTCTATCTTGTAACTGCATTGTACTTGTAAAACATCAGCATCAATTCCATGAAAGTAGTGAAAATTCTAAGTTGATGAGTCCTTTCAGGTTTGTGGTATGTCCAGTTTTAACTGGCCTGTTATCCTTCAAATTTCTACTGCAGTTGATGAAAAAGTAGATGTGTGGGGGGTTTTTTGGTTTGGTTTTTGTGGGGGGAGGGGTGTAATTTTATTTTTTTTTTTAATTGTTTCTTCAGTCAGTTGTGGCCTTACGGTTCTTGGGAGCTGCAGTGGTTTCTAATCTGCTTCAGAAACAGATTTTCTGGAAACTTAAAGACACAGTTGGGCAAAATCAGCTATGGGCAGCTTGTGAGGAACTTTTCAGTGAAACATCCTCATGAGAAGGAGCAGACCTTCTTTAAGAGAACTTAATTCTGTTGTGCCTACAGGGTTCCCTTCTGGAGATTTCTCATCACAGGAGCAGATCAGAATAGAGAGCTGAAGATGTGGTGCACTGTGTCTTGGACCTGTCTGCAGACTGTCCGGTAGGTGTTGATGTAACCCAACTCCCCTGGAGGGCTGGATTGACTTTGAGCAGTGGGTTGTAACAAAGCCCTCAGTTTCCAGGAATACTTTGCAAAGATGATTCCTGATCTGTGATGGAGTCTCCTCTACCCCCAGTCAGAGCTGCCTCCTTTGCCAATCTCACCTGTCTGTTGGAAGCTCTCAGGGCTGTGACAGACTGTCAGGTCAAGCTTGGGCAAGGCAGGGGAGGTTGATCCTTCTGTACAGTCTCCTTGGTGTTGCCAAGACCTGTTGTCTTCACTTTGAACTGTAGAGCGTAGACATACCTGTAGCATGAGGAGAGGCATCCCAAATTGTACTCCTTGAGAGCTTTCTTCTGTAAAAGTACTAGATATTAAATAACCAATCTAGCATCTCTTCCTCTTACTGCTTTTTCTGATTTAAATAATGAGAGGCTGCTACACTGACAGTGTAGTTAACCTGTAGTTGTACAATATTTATTTGCCAAGCCATATAGGTCCAGAAGTTCAAATTCCACTTTAGTCACTCAACTTATATTCCTTAGTTTTACTTTTCTGCTGTTGGATCATAGCCTCTCTGATCACATGCACGTGTATGTATGCAATTCACTTCTGAATTGCCCTCTTAAAATGGGAAGAAGCAGCATACGGCTTAGTGCTGCTTTTTCCACCTCATGCTATAGAGGGTCCAAAACCTATGGAAGGGTTATTTTGGTTTGGTGGATTTTTGGTTTTAAATCTGTAGCATTGGCTCTTGTCCTCCTATGAATGTGGAACATGTTAAGTAATGACAAACTGTCATCTTTCGCTTAAATGCTCAGAATCTATATCTAGATCCTATTCTGTGATCTCCTTGCTGGTCTCTTAGCTGAAGTCAGCACTGATTTCCGCAATAATGTTTTTGTTGTAGTGCATGGTTGCACTGTAATATGGCTGTAAACTCCTTAAGATTTTTTTTCAATAGTGCGGTTTCATGGCAGTCATTCTGGTTGTGCTAATCTGCCTTGCTTTCTGCGCCCCCTCATCTCTCGTTCGTGGATCTAGGTTTTCTCCTGACATCTTCAGCTCCATGAGTATTCTTCCCAGCCTGAAAGTCTGCCTGGACCTCTCCGCTGAATATCTGATACTGAGCGATGTGCAGAGAAAAGTAGGTGGTTCATTTTATTGCTGCCTGTGTGGGTAATAGTGATAGAAGGAGAAATTATCATCTGTGTGACTGTTTCTGCTGCCTAGGTCTGTGATTTGGACTTTAACAGCTAAAAATGCAGAATTTGGCCTTGGCTATTTTACTATAAGATGACAAATGATAACAATTCACCTGATTAATTCTGAGGAGCCTTCAGGATGATTTCTCACCCTAAAGTAAAACTCCCATTTGGAGACATCTGTGTCTGGCACAGTAGGATTGCGTTCCTCACCAACTTCAACTCGGATAGTATGTGTGCTTACTGTGGTTCCCCTGGGTGTTCTGTTTCAAATTTAAATGACCCAGCCTTTATTTCTCACATGAATTCAGTTGTTCCAGATCTCGTTCGGGTGCTGAGCTTTGTAGTCCACACACACATACGAATGGTCTCTCAGTGACTTACTGTTTCTGATTCTTCCAGGTCTTGTATGTGATGGAGCTGATGCAGAACCAAGAGGAGGGAAAAGCTTATTTCAGCTCCATCTCTGAGTTCCTCCTTACCCACCCAGTGCTCAGCTTTGGCATCCAGGCAGTGAGCCGCTGCCGGTTAAGGCACACCGAAGTGCTCCCAGCAGAAGAGGAAAATGACAATTTAGGTGTAGGTAGGTGATGGAAATAAATTGGCTGCTATGACTTCAGGATTTCTTTTCTAAGTGGTTTTGGCTTTCTCATGAAAGTCTGTCTCTTTTCTCTTAGTCCATACAAAATACATCTTTTGCAGCTGGAGTACTTCTGGGAAACACAAAGTTGTTTACAAGGGATCTTTGGATGTCTCTGGTCCAGCCCGCTGCTTGAAGCAGGACTATTGCTGGTGACTGATCAAGTCATCTGTGGCTTCATTTAGTTGTGTGTTGAAGGCCCCCAGACATGATAGTTCTGTCTCTGCTCAGGTGCCCTGTCTCAGGGCTGCACCCCTTCCTAAAGACAATATCATATTCCTTAATGTCAAACCTGAACCTCCTAATCCAGGTTGTAGCCATTGCCCCTTAGCACACAAAAACTCTACTGAGGTGTTTCTGTTATTAAAAAAGTGTTCCAGAGCTGTATGGACTTCACTGACTGCAAGTGACACTTTGGTTAAGGTACAAGATTAGCTGCTCTGTATCTGAGCCACAATGCTTTTGTGATCGTGTGGTGTCATTGTCCCCAGCAGAACACAGGGGACAACTTCCTCTGGCAGCAGAGGACCATGTCTCCCTCCAGCACAGTTTGATGCAGGCTCACAGGAGCAAAAGGGTTCCTGGAATAACTGGCAGGATATATTTGTGTGGCTGCTTGTCTGAATATACTGTGTAATTAAACACAGAGGTGTGAGCACGTGGTCTGAGGAAACCAGTTGGTTGCTTCTGAATCATGCTGCCGGAGCTGTGACAGATGTGAGGACAGTATGCAGTCTGAGTTGAGCAGAAGGGTGGGATTCTTCTTCATCACGTATGGAAGGCATATTCCCAAGCCACAGAGCTTCTTGCAGCGGAAGTGAATAGCTAGCTCTCTTTTTAGAGGAGAAACACATGAGATGTCTCCTTCTGGCTGTTACTACACTAAATATGACAGTGAATCCTGTGGAGAGCTGTCACATGTAGGCATTCCTTGATTGCTGCCTCTCTTCAAGTGCTGGTTTGCTCCCACTCTCCTACCTGTCCGCTGGTAAAATTTGGAAAGATTCTTTGAATAACGTTTCCATATTTCCTGTTAGAAAGATACAGCTGTAGTGATAGTCCAGGTATGATGTGCTTCCCTATGCCAGCTCATACATAATTATAGTTAATTCATGTTGTCAATATTAGTGGCATTGCTCTGAAATGGCAGAAGCAAAAATTGCAGCTACATGTAGCAAGTCAGGAGCAGATGGACTGAAGCTTCAGGTCCCCGATTGTTGCTCAGATATTTAGGACAATTCACATAGAAATGCCTAATATATTTTTTTTTTTTTATGGGGAGTTAGGTTTATCCTTTCTACTCAGCCTCCTTAGCTTTGTTGGCAGTAAGACTGATACAGATGATGAGTGAATGTTTTCGGTGCTGAACTGTATGAGCTAAGCTGGTGTTTCTCTCTTAAAATGTATCTAACCAGTCACTTCAACAGCCAGAACAAATCCATGGCACCTTCCTTCTCTTTACTTAGTGAGGGATCTTTTTTTTTTTTTTCCCCTCTTCCTTGAGGCTTATTTGACTGCATTAGAGCAAATGTGATTGCTCTCATTGCAAAGTAAAGGGAGTGGAGGATACACTTGCCCTTAATAGGGTGAATCTACCTGAGAAGTGGAGAAGTGATGAAGCTTTATCGTGCTGGCTCTCTGCTGCTGGTTCATCTGCTGTGATGTTTTTCTAGTAGTTTGTCTGCGGTTTCCATCCAACTTCATATTTTCCTTTTTTCTCTTTTATAGAAGGTGCTCAGGGAGCTGGGGCTATTGAATCAGCAGCAGGCGTGCTGATAAAACTCTTCTGTGTGCACACCAAGTGAGTATGCATAGCAGCCACCATGGGCAGCTGTCTGTGGTCATCCTCGTCCTGCACTGACCTATAGAAATTTAACTTACCAATTCCTTTTTCTCATAACAAAAACAGCTTGGTCCTGTAGAAATCTCTAGCTGTAGTGTGTTCGGTATGGCCTTACCAGCCCTGCATAGTGCTGTGGCAAGCTGGTATTTTTGTCACTGTAAGTACGCAGTGACTTAAAGAGTTGTGCTCATAAGTGCTGGGAAGCATCTCTGAAATGCATTGTGTGCCAGAACTGGGTGACACAGCTGAACGAGGATCAGCTTCTGCTTCTTCCGTCATGGGCAGAAAACACTAAAACGTATTCCAAGGGAATCAGTTCCATGAAAAGGAATCTTCTAAGCATTAGACTTCTCTTGGTGATTCATAAACTCATCAAAGATGCCTGTTTCTTTTTTCAGGGCCCTACAGGATGTGCAGATTAGATTTCAGCCTCTTCATAGCCCTGACATGAGTGCATCTATGCCTTCCCATGGCTCTCATGACGAATTTGGTGAGCATTTGCAATAAATCGATCTTCAGCGTTGCTGAGCCTTTAAAGGTTGTTGCAAGGGGGCAGAAGGAGAGCAGCTTTGGGTGTCTGTAATATAGTGGTGTCTTTGCATAAAAGGAGTCTGAATATGGACTGGCTGTGAAGCCGGACACTTGATTAGAGCCGAGTGTGAGTGTGGAGCATGGGGACATGTTAGGCAAGGAGCACTAATGCTTTGTGCACGCTCGAGTTCACCTTTCTGGGTGATTTGGCACTTGTGTCAGAAACTTGACATTTGTCTCTTGTCAGGTGGAAGAGATTAGAGTGACACCAGAGCTTTGGGAGTGGAGGGGACTGGGCTGTGTGTAGTGTCCTCCTTCAGTTTGTTCCCATTCTGGGATTTGGCTCTTAAACTGGCCTTGCGTTTAGAGAAGGCAGGAAGCTTGGATCTCCTGTTATCAAGGCCTGATAACATGCACTGTTTAGCCTACGAAGAGTAAGCGTAACACAGGATTTGCCTTGCCCTTAACTCTGGTTAGCAGGGTTTTTACTTGTCCTTTCGGAATCCAGTATGACAGACAATGGCATAAATTCATAGCTTAAACTCTTAGCTTTTGGGGAAACTTCCTATAAATGGATTTGTGTTTCTTCCTTGGAAGCCTTTCCAGATCACATGGCTGATCTAAGCACAGAAGGGTTGGGATCTGAAAAAGGATCGGTGCATGGCTCTCAACCAGACCTGCGGCGTATCGCTGATCTGCCTGTTCCAGCAGATTTCCTCTCTCTCTCAAATGATGCCAAACCTAAGCTGATGACTCCAGATGCATTCATGACACCAAGTGCATCTCTCCAACAGGTAACCAGAGAGCAACACTGTTATTGGTCGTGCGAGGGGTGGGCTTGGATTTTCATACTTTTGGGAACTTTTTCTAGGCCGTAATGACTCTCGTAGGCTGAAGCAGCTGAATGCAGAGCACACAGGAAGCTCTGTGCAAGTAGCCAAACTGAATAAAGACAAGTTGGCACATCTAAAAAGCTAAGCTGGCCTAAGCTTGTGTTGTGAGTGCTGTGTTGAGCTGCCAAACTGCTGATGTAGCTGTGTTGTGCAGAAATGTGGGTTTGCTAAGTAACTGTATCTAAGCTGGGAGACTGTTTTACACGTGTTGTTTGGGGTTGTGATATAACTATAGTAGAAGAAAATATGCCATCTCTGCATATCGTGTCTGATGGGATCCTGTGGGAATGTGTGTCTGAAATGATCAGGTGGGTAGATGGGACTGTAACATTTTCTGCATGAGATCTGCAAGTCGTCAATCCAGTAGCTCGGTGGGTTTTTTGTAATCTAACACAGCAGGCCTTGACTTGTACAAAAAGCAACTCTTCTGTGCTTGCGCCAGGGGTTTTGGTATCAGGAAGCATGTGAAGCGTCCCTCAGGATTTGGTAAATTTCTGTGAAGGATGGCAAAGTGTCTTGGTGAAGAGCCGTAAGCAGCATTTATTTCTCGGTGGAGCTCTGAAAACGTGGAACTCCTCTCAATGCTCTATCATGTGGCCAGCAGTGCTGCACCACGCACCTCTGGGTCCTGCCAGGCGTTTCTGGAGACTGTCTGGCACTGACAGCTGCATTCATCTAAGTCAGTGCAGGTTTCTGCTGCCCCTTCCTGGTGATGCCAACAAGCAGAAGTGCAGGAGCTCACTGTTTCTTGGCCGTTCTACATCCGTGTGTCATATTATTTTTTCTTAAATCCATTCAGATATTCTTGCTTTATAGACTGCTTCAGTGCCTCTGTATTGACTTTGACTGTCTAGCTTTCTCCACGTGCTTTTAGGATGGGAGTAGACATAAATTAAAAAGCATTTTAAAAGCCCGTGCTTTAAATACAGTGTTCTGCAATATGAGTACAAGGTGTGGATTCCCCTTGTGAGAAGCTGTGGTGTTTGTGTTTTCTCCACCTTCCTGTGCAGAATGGGCTGTCAGCAGTTATTTGCCGTGCTGATACAGTTTGCACAGGAGGAGAGTGCTTGTGAGCAGCGTTCCACCTGCACATCCTGAGGCAGGAAGCTCTGGTTGGCACCACAGCTTGAACGTGTGTGCTGGAGGAGCCTGGGTGCGGGTGGGCAGCACAGAAATGGAGTTAGTACTGACCAGACCGATGAGATAGCGCCACTCCACCAACAACTTGAGGAACAAAGAAAAAATTAAACTCTTTCTAAAGGTTTTGGTGTTTCTAGCAAAGTTGCTGAGTGCAGAAGTTAATTTTGTGCCTGAGGATGGGTAGCAAAGTTGTCCCAAGGCAGCAGAGAGAAGTTGTTCAGCTCAGTCTCTGCTCTCTACCATAAGCAGTGTCAAGCGCAAGAAGCTTGGCCAAACTGGCTTTCCCAGCGGAGTACTTGTGTGCTCATGTTGGTTGTCTTGATCTCTGTAGATGTTTCTTGGTGGGAGGTGGTGTATCCGCCGGTGCTTGTCACTGCCAGCCAGCTAGTTTATGAGCAATACCTCTTTGTGTGTGTTGGAGCGTTTTACTTCCAGTGTCAGCAGTGCAGGACTAAACCCTCTGCAGACTCTGGCCTCGCTGGTGCCAACAGACCTTGACAAGAGCAGTAGTTCAAAGAACAAAATGGGGATCTGGTGCTGAGCCCTGCAGAATGTCATTTTTTGGGGGAGAGCAATTGCTCAGTGAAAGTGGTTGTGGTTCACATAATGAGGATGTATTTGGGCTTGACTTCAACCAACACCTGAGCACTCTAGCGATACAACTTGACCTGTTTTTTTTCTGTTCCCTCTTTGCCAAAGACTCTTTAGGAATTCTGGAGCCAGCATCCTCAGGTCTAGTTCTGCTTGGACTTTTCTGTCACATCCTAACCACTGTGTTTTCTTATAGATCGCTGTGTCTCCAGGCAGCAGCGTCAGCTCCCTGACTGCAGTCACAGCCATGAGTAGCACTTCTGTCACAGATGCTTCTATGCCCAGGTAAATAGATCACGTATTAAATAATATATTGATATCTGCAGCTGAACTGATACTGTCCTTCAGGGTGGCGCAGAGCTGTAGTGTATCTTGTAGGAGAGGAGATTGTAACCAGAATTAGCAACTGGCCTGAGCCCTGGAGTCCCTATATGGGCAACTGTTTGCATCTCTAATGCAGCTTGGAGTGTGCCTGTTGTCATCCAAGGGGCCAACAACAGTGTTTCCTTTGTGCCTCATAGGGATTCTCTTATTGCATCTCAGTTTTGTTGCTTTACATGCTTCTCCCAAAGGGCTGCCGTTGTTTACAGGTAAGAGAACACTGCAGCCACCAAGGACAGGGAGGTAATTGGGACTGTTAGGAAAATCTTGCTAGTGTTGTGGTGGGTTGGGCTGCATAACAGACGAAAACTTTGGGTTTGGGGGGTGGTAAAAGGACAAAGACCTATCTCATAGTGTCCTGGTTCTCCCTAAACTCTGTACGGTGTGAAATGAAGACGTAAAAGGTCTCTTTTCTCATCGACACCTCGAATTCTAAGATAATGTGATGCCCCTCTGGGTTTTTTTTTTGTTTCCACTTGGTCTCTTTGTGCTGTATGGGCACCAGGAGATGCAGGTACTAGCTGTTGGGGTGGCTGACCATGGTGGAAAGAGCTAAGAGCTTGGAGAACACTAGTGAAGTTTGGGTTGGGCTCCTCCATTGAGCTGAGGATCCTCTCTCCTCACCTTGAGTGATGCAGATCTGTATAATTAGGTTGGCCTGCTTGATTTGCTTGTGTCTCCATTTTCTGCAGGCCATCGGAAGACTTGACTGTGAGTCCCAAGATGCAGCTGGACACCAGCCTCACGCTGAGTAGCAGCGGCAGCAGTCTCCAGACTAGTCCTAGGAGCCACTCAGTTCTTATCCCAGGCCTCCCTGACAAGCTAGCACCAAAGGCACCTGTTCCAGTAAGGCTCCAAATGCTGCTCCCTTCCTTCTCCTCATGGGGCAAGGAACATCTCTCTATGGGCCTGCACAAGCTGAAATTACACTTATTTGGATAATAACAGGGCCAGCATAATGCCCTTTGAAAAACACAGCTGCTGGCACAGATCTGCAGCCAGGTTTACCAGTGTTAAAGCAGCTTGACCTCAGCATAGACCAGTGTGTCTCTGAAAACTAGAAGCAGCTCTGGCTTGTGCTCTCACTATCAGAATGGTTGGAAATGGTCAACCTTTGTGTTAGGAGACAATGCTACCTGGAAAGGTTTCTTCTTCCTTGGTGGTCTTATGGGTCTGAAACAATCGTTTCCTCTTCCTAAATTTTTCTTTCCAGGTGTGATGTAAAACAGGTTATGACCAAAGCTTGAAAGAGAAGTAAACATCAGTCCAGGAGATATTAAATGTTAAAACTCACTTTTTTCCTTAAGGAGAAGGGATCCTGGAGCAGAGCAGGGAGGTAGAACTGGTGTTATATTTTCTTTTGAACATGTGTTCAAACTAGCACTGGCTTAAGTGTGGTGTTAGCCCAGCTAAGAGTCCATTACAAGTCTTGGGGCCTTCTCCATCTGCTGAACAGAGAGGGAGCACAGGGATCATGTCAGGAAAGGATACAGCTGGCTGTTTCCAGAGGTGGTTAGTGTAAGGTACCAGGGGTTCTTGGGTGTCTCCACATTACCTTGAAGGCTCTTGTTTGATTTTTACATGTAGGTCACACCAGGAAACCCTTCTCTAGCACTGGAACTGCAGGAAGTGGAACCTTTGGTGGTGCCCCAGGCTTCTCCCACCCGCGAGCGCTCGCCAGACGTCATTTCCTCTGCTTCCACAGCCATGTCCAAAGACATCCCAGAGATTGCTTCTGAGACCTTGCAACGCAGCTTTGCAGCAGCTCCGTCTGGGCTCCCTGCGGAGGTGCTGGAGCCCAGTCATCACGCAGACAGTATGGCATCTGCTGCCTCGGCCTTGCATTTGCTGTCTCCAAGGAACCGGCACAATTCAGAGCACAGCCACCACTCTTTGGACATGCCTCCAGTGGAGGTGGACAGACTGAATGCTCCATCATTACTGGAGACTGCTTTAACTCAGGAAAATGCATCTTCTGACAGTGTTGTGAGTCAGCCATGGCCAGCAGCTCCTGACATAACCAGAGAAACCAGGAACAGCATGGCAGACAGGTAATCGCTTGGGTTTGTCTTGCTCAGGGTGATTTCTTTGCACTTGTCAAATTGCTGGCTTGGTGAAAAGCTCTTATGTTGCAATTAAACCGGAACAGTTCTCCGTCCATCCTTTCCCGTAAAGGATCTGATGATTCAACCTTCCTGTGTGCCTGGTCTGTGTATGCTGTGTCCTGAACTTCCTAGGCCGGCTCTGACGATTTGTGCTCTGTCATACCCCTTGCAGCTTAAAGGTTCTCTGTTCAGAAGGCGAAAAGTCTGCTTTACTGGCCCTCATGTTCACCTGGGAATGGAGACTTAAAATAGGATTTTTTTGTGTGTGTGTAGTTTGGAAATAAAGCCAGTGCAAGCTAAATTGTGCCTCAGGTGATGCGTTCCTGCATGCTCTTATTGAAAGGACTCGATTAGGACTTAATTGACAGGTTTGATTATAGGTTAATTGTATATCTTTCTCTTTTGTGATTGGCTTTGTGCAGCTAGCATTATAACTAAAGTCAGGAAACGAATGACAGTGTCTCTGTGGAGCTGGTATGCAAAAGGAGCAACATCACACGCGCCTTCTTCTGAGAAGCAAACTGTTATGCTGGGAGCGGTTCTAGGATTCATCACAGAATTAGTGTGATTAGTGGTTTGTAGTGAGATGGGAACAGCAAGATGCATCTGGTACCTCCAGAGTCCACCTGGGCCGGGACTGCATGCACCATGAGAGCCTGCAAACACCTTCCTTTAGAGCAAGACTAGCTAGTTTAAAGTTTAGAAGCATGTGAAATTTGCTTTCAAAACCTTTATCAAACTCTGGCTGTCTGGTGGAGTCAACCCATCAAATTGGCACACCTTCCCTCTTTGTGCTCCTCAGACACTTAGAGGAACTGAGAAGCGCTGTGTTTTTCGAGGAAAACCAAGGCCAAGATGATGCTGTCCACTGGAGTATGTTGTACTGCCCATTCTGAGTAGTGGCTTCCCTGTCTTGCATTGATGTCTGTTAGGAGATTATGTCCTTGGTTAGTGCCTGAAGCGTAGCCTCTCCTTTCTTAAGGTCTCCAGAAAAACACATGGAGAAATTTAAGTGTTTAGTACCTCTCAACAACACTTGCTGCTCTCTGGATCTGTGCACACAGGCATGGGGTTTTTGTTTGATTTAGACCTTCTATCAGGATCTCCCATGAGGAGTGGAGCGAGCAAATACCCAAACTGAAGGAGACTTTCATCGTAGTATTTTCTTTTTTTCCCTCTAGCCCAAGGGATGAGGTTGAAGAGAAGCACAAGAGCTCTTCCTATCATCGACACAGCTACCACCTGCTGCAGCACGACAGCCAGGATGCTAGTGCCGAACAAAGGTACCCGAGTGCTCAGCCCCCTCTCTCGCCCTGCATGGACTCAGTTCAGGCTGCATTCGTGCTTCTGTCCCCAGCAAGCCATCACGCGTGGGGTGAATGTCTTTGCTTTGTCTCCTGACTTAATGTGTGTGTGCAGTCCAGCTTCTGTAATGTTCTGATGACTTTAGCTGATTGCAAGATTGGCCTCTGGGCATTGTCCAGTTTATTCTTTGCAGGGAATGGTTTGACTCTTCTGTTCCTTAGAGCATGGACAAGCCTGGTTTAATTACCAGTGAAAACCTATTATGGGACCAGTTTCTAAATACTGTGCCTTAAATAAGGTAGTGAGAGTATCTCAGGAGTTAGTTTCTTGCTTTTGATGTCTTTGCTCGTTCATGCGGTGCCCTAAAGCTCCGTGGGCACGTTCTGTGTGCCTGGCAAGCTCAGTCCTGTGTGACTGCTCATGGTTCATTCATAATCCACAATTAATTCAGATTAAAACATGCAGCCTGTATTGAATGACTGGTCAGCAGCTGAAAGGCTCCAAGGTGCTGAGGATCGCACACTTCCTAGGCTCTGATTCTCCTCTGTTCCTGCAATACTCACTGCGTTAAGTGCTTTTCTGTCTGTAAAGCTGTAAGGACATGCTGAGCTTGTGTCCCCCACAGGGCCAGTGTCACATCCTAAGTCTTACGCACTCGTGTGTTTATGCAGCAAGAACAGGCATCATCCCGCCACACTGCCTGGATCACAGTTGTACCTCATGCAGAGACCCTTCAGCTCTTCTGTGCAGTGCTTGAGCTCAACCTGAGCAGACCGGGATGAAAATAGAGCAGCATGTGCTGAGCTCTGTAGAGGTCTCTGTGTTAGGGATCACAGTGGCGGGTGTCCTCAGCTGCGTGACTCTGGCGGTGTGTGGGTGAAGAGCAGAGTGTGAATCCCTTCCTGTTAGTGAAGGCTGATGCTGTCCAGTATTGCAAGTGATGTCCTCTCCCCTGCTGTTCCTTCACAGTGACCATGATGATGAAGTTGCAAGCTTGGCATCTACATCAGGTGGATTCGGTGCCAAAGCATCTACGCAGAGGCTACCTGTGAAGGACTGGAAAACCAAGGTGTCCCCTCGGGCTTCCCCAAAGCTGAAGCGGAAGGGCAAGAAAGATGATGGGTACGCTGGGCTTGCCAGGATCCATGTGGCTGTGGGGCCAACCTATCAAATTGGCACACCTTCCCCTCCGGGGCCGTAACTTGATATTGCCATTAGCAGCAAAACCGGGGTCTGAGCTGGGCTGTGGCCAAGTGCTCCCAACCCTCACCCCATTTTGCAAACTGCAAGTAACACCACAGAAAATGTTGCTGGGTACCAGATGCTGCCTGCCACGCAGGGGTGGTGGAGTAGGTTCTGCACTACCTTTCCATCCGGGACTCAAAACCCAGAATGTAGGCTGGGCATCAGAAGAATGTGTAGGAGGTAGATTTCACATTGGGGGGAGGACATTGGTTCTGTTTGCCAGTTTCACTGGTTTCTTTGGAGCTATTATGCTTGAGTACAGTTTACCATAGTCTCCATTTCTAATGGGCTTCTAAACACTGGCACAGTGCCCTTGTTCAACAATATCCATCATTTGTTACCCACTTGCTGCCCACTAAACATGCCCATATGTCTTATAAGTGAAAAGTGATGACTGGAAAGGTCTGACCATGGCAAATTAGGCTAATCTGTCTGCATTAACATCAGGAGAGCAGCACAACTTCTGCACAGGGCTCTCTGTCCCCTTCTTGTGTTCCCATAACTCCATGATTTGGATCTCTAGCTGTGCAGATTACAACAAAGATGGGCTATGGCATTAGGTTTCTGTCTGTGGTCCTGTACTGTGACACCCAGAAACTCTTAGCCTCAGAAATACCTTTCATTTTTCCTGCCTCAGACCTTTTAAAGTTGCTGAATGGATGCTGTCTGGGAACAACAAAGGTGTAAGGGTGTAAGGAACTTGGGGCCTGCGGATTGTGCAGATGATGGAGTCACAGTGCTGCAAGGTCTGGGATTTCGTCACCTTCCCCTCGCCCTTCATGTTCTACTACGCAAAACAGACATGTGAGCTGGAGTGTAAAACCTAAAGCAAACGTAACATGTGTGATCTGTTTTGGCAGAAGACTTGGATAATAAGAGCAATTAATTGACATGATTGGATTACTACTTTTTTTTTTTTTATTTCCAGGGACGTGAACCAGTCACCAAGATCATCTAACAACCAGGTGAGTCAGAGATGCTCTGCAGTCTGTCCCAAGGGTGTGATGCTTCAGCTCTATTTACTGTCTCACTGAAGACCTGAGAGAAAGTTCACCCCAGTTCTTGGAGTGCCGTGGGCCCCCGCTGTGCCCGAGCAGGCTGAGACGGGGCTGCGCTTGGGCTCACCTTTGCTCTGTTCTCTGACTTAGGCAGCAGAGAAGGAACTGCTCGGTGCTGTCCAGACTGGTGGCTTCCTTCTCGCCTTTGCATATCATTGTGCATTTCTGGGTTTTCACAAGCCCTGTGTCAGCCCACACACTACCGCTCATTGCCTCTTCCCTGTTGAGATGACTCGTGTGTGTCTGCACCAGAATAGGGTGTTCCCAGCAAAGTAAGGGTCACAGTGGGACTGGCCCGTTGAATTTCTTATCCCTGTTGATAGTACTTTTTTATCTGGCAGAAAATGCTCTCAAGCCAAGTTGTGTACACTTCTTAAAGTGCCCTTGAGCCTGTTCCTCCTTTAGATATTTTCAGCAGGTGAAGAGACAATGAACTATAGATGTATATTTCTCCAGTTGTCTGGTTATTCATAAATAAGTGAAAGATCCGAAAAAGTGCTCTAGGGAACCTTCTTCTTACTCTGTGGACTGCACAGCTCTTTTCATAATTGTTTGAGGTCAATATTTACATTCAGAGGCCTAAACATTCCCTTTCAGTACCTGGCCAAAAGTGAGTAGGATCTGTTATCTTGTTTTCTTCTGGATGCCAGAGCTTTGAAGAGGGTCTTGAATGCAAACAGTTGAGGATATTCTAAGCAACCATTTATGAATTCCATGTGGGAACTTCATGTACCTTGCTTTGTCAGTTTATTTCTTAGGATAGATGTCTTAGAAATGGGCATTAAGCTGGCCCTGTTTTCTGCTTCGTGCTGCGCTTCAGTCCTAGGCAGAGGGATTGACTTAAAATCTAGCAGAAAGCTTGACTGACCTCCAGTCCTGTTAGAAATGAATGCTTGTCATCTCCACACACAGATGACACCGGAGTTCCAGGATGAGCTGATGTGCATATTGAGGAGCCAACAGCGGGAGCTCTCCGAGCTGCGTCAGAACCAGATGGAGCTGCTGCAGAGACTCACGGATCACCTGGATGCCATCCAGAGCTCCCTGATGGGCCACGTGGAGAGGGTGATTGACTCCCAGCAGGAGCAGGAGCGTATCCTTGTTTGCAAATGTTACATGGGAGCAAAGGGGTGGAAGGCTGTGAGGCAGACTGGAGATGTGAGGAAAGCTGAGAAAGTCCAGAGGCCTTGGTGGCATGGGCCGTAGGTGCAGTGAAACTGCCTGGCTTCAGTGTGACTGTTTCAGTTCCTCTTGGTGCCTTTCTAAGGGCAAGAAATACAGAAATAAAACAGAGAAGAACTGATACTTTCTCCATGCCTCTGTATCTTCTAGTTAACCATTAAGAGCATAAGTGCTGCAATGCTGGAGTAGACTAGAGGTTCACCGAACACATTATCCCATGTCAGGCAGTAGCCAGTTGCACAAGAGTAGCTGTGGGATGATCCTTTCCTTCTGTTCCTCCTTAAGGCAAGTGGGTACTTGCACCAGAAATAGCATCTGGCTGCCATACTGCATGGCTGAACAGAGAATTATCTTGTCTGTACACATATACACATCTGGAGGCCCACAGGTCCTTTATGTGTTGTCTGAAAAGTACTTTCTTTTGGTGCTTTCAAACCTGGTATCCAATTGTTTTTATTGTAGTGTGGGTTAGGGTTATATAGACCTCTCTTTAACCAGAGCTGCAAATTTGCTCTCACTGAGCCTCTGGTGGTGAGGCTAGTGTCCATCTTTGTGGACAGGAGTGTTGAGGGTAGAGAGGAAATGCGTTGTTTGTGTTCCTTAACACGTTCTCATTAGAGAGGAGACTAGACCGAGCGCTGACTGAAGGGCAGCAGCGCAATGGGCAGCTCCAGGAGCATCTGTCTCAGCAGCTCTCTCAGTCCCTTTCCACTGCTGTGTGTAACCGCCTGGAGAGAACCGTTCGCGAGGAGATGAAGAAGACTGTACCCCAGTGTGAGTGGTGCTGCCTCGGTTTTGAAGGTGGATCCCTACAGTTATCCCTGTGGGGATCGAAAGCATCCTGCGTCAAAGTGTTGGCACCGTATGAAGTAGGAGTTAGGTTATGTGAAGACTATTCATTGCACTTTAAACTGCTGTGGGCCCCACTGTAATGTGAGGAGTTGTGGTTGGGAAGCAATATGAGGCTCCAAGAGGGGATGCCTGTCCAGAGAGCATGGTCTGACCTCCTGTCATAATCCATAACGCTCCTGGGGTCTGTTTGGTGGAGGAAGGCAAAAGATGCTCATGAGTTTGGAAATATTTAGATTTGACTGGAGCAAACTTAAACTTGTCTTTGCCCTTTCTTGGTGCATGGGTACCATCCGTGTAAGGAAATTTTCAAAGAAATGCTGGTGGGAAAGCCTTCTGCAGCCGTTAGTGTCCACCATTCTGCTTGAAGCAGGGCTACCCACTATTCTAGATCAGTTCAGCTATGACTTTGGGCAAGTCCTGAAAACCATTAAAGCTGGAGATTCCACAGCCTCTCTGGTGACTTCCAGAGCTGTGTCACCTTCCTGGCAAAAAGGTTCTCCTAATGTCCAGCCTTAGCTTTCTAAGCCAGAGCTTGTGACTGTTGTCCCTTGCTGTGTCCTGGCCAAGAAGGGCTTGACTCCATCTTCTTTTTTGGCTTTTGAAGTGTGACTCTAGGCTTAAAGCTGCAACTTTGGCATGTTTGTGTTGTACCTAGGCATTTCCAAGAGCATGGACCCTGTTGCTGGCCAGCTAAGTAACACTATTACTGCCAAGCTCACTGCTGTTGAGGGGACACTGAAAGAGAGTATCACCAAGCTAGTGAAATCAAAGGTAAGGAGAACCAGCCTGTAGCTTTTCCTGAGGACACTGAGTTGTCACCTGCCTGGGTAGTGGTTCCTCATACCTCCTCCCCTCACCTATATCTCCGTGTAAGGTTAGTTTAGCTGCCCATGGTCAAAGCTCTGCTGATTTCATCAGGAAAGCGAGCTCATTGTGTACTCCCCTGCCTGCTTTGCCTCATTAGCCCTTTATTTCATTTACCAAGTTGTTCGTTTTCTATTAGACCAGAGATTCTCCCTACAGCAGTGGTTTTTAGGGCCCGCTCAATCAGCCAAGTGACAAAAGTTTGACTGACTCTTCCGCACTCCACTCTCTTCTCCATTTCTACATTATTTAGGGAGCATAAGCTTGTTGCCTTGGCAGAGGGCATGGTGGGTTGTGGGAGGGAAGCTGGGGAAGGGGAAAGGAGCTGTGCTTGTCTGTGCCACCTTCCCTTGCTCTGCAGCTGAACTCCAGGGCAATGGTGAAGCTCTCGAGCAGCCCCTCACCAAGCAGGTGCTCTGACCGCTGGAGTCACAGTGCAGCCTCATCAGCAGAAAGACTTGGGTGGTACACGCTTCTAACGCTAGGCTGTCCTTATCTGGTGTGGGTGTGTTGCAGGGATCTACAGCGTTTGTTCACATCTTTGTCCTGCAGCAAGCTGTTGTTAATTTTCTGGAATCTGTTCTGTGTGTGCTTGGAAGAACCTTACAGATAGCGTTGTGAGAGCAACGGCCGATACCCTGCAGGGGCCAATCCAGTCAGCTTACAGGGAAGCGTTTCAGAGCGTCGTGTTGCCAGCCTTCGAGAAGAGCTGCCAGTCCATGTTCCAGCAAATCAATGACACCTTCAAGCAGGGCACACAGGAATGTGAGTAGGTTTTGTTCTCTGAGTTTTCTCTGCATTAGTGGCTGACAACAAGTGGGCCTTTTCTTAGGTCTTTCTCTTTCAGAGATACACTGGTGACTGTTTAACCTCTTGGCCTGTCTGCATCCTCAATTTCATACTTGGGAAATGGAAAGAGGAGTGAAGAGATTTTTGTGTTGTTGTAAGGACAGATATTCCCCTCTGGCTTTTGTAGCCCATGCAGCAAAACACTTGGCCTCATTCTGTGAATCTGTGACTCTATCTCTTGAGTAGAAAAGACCAGGTATGGGATTACCGCATCCTGACATCTGGAAGATGATGTATGGAGAGGGTAGAAGTCCTGCAGCTGGGCTCCCATCTCAGAGGGGTAATGGAACTGGGGAAGGTTTAGAGAAGAGTGCAAGGATGATCAGAGGTTAAATAGTGGCTGAACAGTGTAGGCATGGTCAGAAGACTATACTCTTAAATTACGAAAACTACACTTAGGCAAACTACACTGGTGCACTGGAGATGATATTTGCTTTTCTCAAGCTTGGGGTCCAGTTCCTTGGCCTTCTGGGAGGCCAGACAGGTATTATGCTGCAGAGCTGGCTTCTGAGGGGGCCTGAAGTTGGCTGGTGCTGGCACAGCAACTTGTGTTGTCCATGAATCTGCAGAGTCTCCAGCTGCTGTTTATTTTGAACCCCTCCTTTTCCTCACAACTCTCTCACAAATAAATAGAGCTTATATTTTTCTCCCTTTAGATCAGACCAGTTCATGAAACGTTTTAAAATACAGATTTTTGATCTCTGCAGATTTTTTTTTTTTTGCCAGAAATCTTCCTTCTGTTTCTTCATTGGCATTGAACTCCGTCGCTAATGCAGATCACAACTCACACTGTTTATGAAATAAAATAGCCTTACTCCTACCTTTATCTTGTCCTGAACAAACAGTGCCTGTAGAGGTCTGCTGCAAGAGAACTCATGGTTTTGTTGCTGTGTCATGTAATCCTGCGTCACAGGGAGGCTGGAAGGTTTCTAGGTTAGTGTAACACAGACAAAACAAGGCTTGTGTATTCTTCGCTTTCTCCTGCGCTCCTACACTGGCTCAGTAATCGGTTCTGCCGGAGAACGTGTAGAGCCTGGCAGCTGGATTTCTGCCCTGATCATCTCTGCAGGTACCAATGGCGCAAACATCCTCCTTTCTCGTTGTTGCAGATATCCAGCAGCTTGAGAATCACTTGAAGAACAAGAAGGTACGAGAACAGGAGGCCCGGGACCCGCTGCTGAATCAGCTTCGACAGCTCATCAGCACCTTCCAGAGCACCACCGAGCAGTTGGCTTCCACCATCGCAGCCAGCGTCCATGCTGAGGTGCAGCACCAGCTGCATATTATCGTGGGCAAGTAAGTTGGCAGCTGGGCTTGTGGAGAGAGATGTCAGTGGGAGGCATACGTGTATGTAACAAAAACCTCTCCCTGCTCGTTGTGGAACAAGCCATTTGCTGTTGTAGGGCTGCTTGTTGGCTCTGTGTGCAGTAGGACAAAGCTTGTGGGCTGGTTTAACTTGCCCTGTAGGGCACAAACGAAAGACCATGGAAGGTTTCTAACAGCCAGGTGTATCGCTGCTGCGTGTGGGAGCTCAGGGCCTGCTTTTCACAGTGTCCTGTGTGCATGTTGCAGGGCAGAAGTACCTAAGGCAGTCCAAAAGCTCACTCAATTCTCACAGGCTTTCCTGTTCTGAAATGTTCTTCCGGTCTTTGAGAGCTTTTCTTCTTTACTCTGTGTCCTCTGGCACACCAACAGTTTCTGCCAGCTACTCTGTCCTCCCAACTGCTCTGCAGAAGTTTGTGCTTGACCGTCCTGGTTTCAAGATGTAATCCTGGTGGTGCCTTCAGCACGTTCACACCATGAAGCTGGTGGCAGGTTGCCAGGCTGGTCAGTGGTCACCTGTGGGGCAGAATGCCCCTGTCTAATTTAAGCCAGTAGAACGTATGTAAGAGCACATTGGGGTCTTCGATGCAGAGCAGACTTGCCAGGAATGCTACCAGTCTAAATTCTGGTCTCATTGCACAGGCCGTGTGTGCTCCCAGGGAAGTCCTGCTGTTACACCTGTGGTAGAGCAAGTTGGATGCTTTTTACCCTTGATAAACAGGGAAGATCCAGCCCTTGCGGGGAGAAAGTGTGACACACAGCAGCAGAGCCTACACTATGAACTGATCTTGTGTGGAGAGTTCAGTGGCTCAGTGGAAACATGTTCTTGTACTAAAGATGTCATCTGCAGGCAAGGGAACTGCATCTAACAAATCTGATGTAGAAAACTGGGCCCGTTCAGGGCTGAACCTCAAGCTCAGTAGCCATGCTTGTAAGCCAGAGACATTAAAGAGTTAAAATGCTGTACAACGAGAGACTTAGTTCCCTGAAACATCACTTTTCCACACAGAATCCCAACATCTTCCACATGCACCCTGGGACATGGTGGTGTTGGCCACAGAGCTACCTCACACAGCATATTTTTCATGCCTGTGTCTCAGAGCAATTTGTATTAACCCTTTGGTAGCCACGGTGCAATAAGCAAGCAAGCCTGAGCATTCCCGCTGGTAGAAGCTTTGTGCAATGTCTTTCCTCACCTCTTGATTTCCAGAGATGCCCATTTGTTGTGCTCTTTTTTTTTTTTTTTCATCCTAGCATGCAGGAGTCTATTTTGGCCCAGGTGCAGAGAGTCATTAAAGGAGAAGTGAGCCTGGCCATGAAGGAGCAGCAAGCAGCTGTCACCTCGAGCATTGTCCAGGCAATGCGTTCTGCAGCCGGGACTCCAATCCCCTCCACTCACTTGGATTTCCAGTCACAGCAAACTCACATCCTTCAGCTGCTCCAGCAGGGACACCTCAACCAAGCTTTCCAGCAGGTACCGAGGCTGCCTGCTAGTGTGCAACGCTGCTTGTTGGGGAGTGGGGTGGGGGGAAAAGGTGCTCCTTGAGCTGGGGACATAATCCTACAACTCACACGGGAGTTGCCTGAGAAGATGTGTGGCAGCAGACTGCTCCAGGGGTGCAGCTGGACCCTCCTGCAGGTTGAGCCAGAGCCGTGCAAGTCCCATGGTTTGGTGGCGCTTAGGTTCCTTCTTCCCTGCCAGTACCCTGTCAGGACAGTGTCACCGCTTCAGTAAACCAGAGTGTTTTGCCATCAGCGATGGCATGTGGTGCACCCCCGAAGAGCAGCAGCTTCATAAGCCTCTCCAGGCAGATCTACCAGCTGGGGCCTGACCTTGCCTTTGTCTTTGAATACATAGGCAGATCCATTTGAGCTGCTGCAGACAAACTGCTTTGGGAATAACAGCAGTGCTGTCCCAGTGGGCTGGCAGGGGATGCAAACACGGTCATGCTCCGTGCTGCCAGCTGTAACCTGCTCCCCTCTGTCTGGCTGTGGTCTGTTCAGCTTAGAAGAGGTGTCCTCTGAACATAGACTGAGCCTGAACACAGTCCTGCTTGCAGGCGCAGCAGGGTTTGCAGAGACTTTGACTCCCAGAGGAGGCTGGTGAGCTGTTGAGTTGCCCCAAGGCAGAGGGCTGCCTCATGCTCTGTCCTCTGTCCCTCACCTGCTGTTGTGTCCTCTGCATTTCTGGCTGTATCTTCCTTGCAGGCTCTAACAGCAGCTGATCTCAACCTGGTCCTGTACGTCTGCGAGACCGTGGATACTCAGCAAGTATTCGGGCAGCATCCGTGCCCGCTGTCCCAGCCTGTGCTGCTCTCTCTCATTCAGCAGCTCTCCTCGGATCTGGGTACTCGTACAGAACTGAAGTTGAAGTGAGTATGATCAGAGCACCAGGTCTGAAACTGTGCAGACCTGCTCCGAGCTCTGGCTTTAAATTTGCTGCGTGGAAGTGGAATGTGGTACTTTGATGAAGGTTGGAGCTTCTGTAGCCTGTTACTGGCTTGCAAACAACTGCTAGTGACTTGGAAAAAGATGTAGGCATTGCCACGGTAAGCTTTGCTGCCCAGAGGTTGTAACAGAAGGGGTACCCAGCTGTAGGTGCTGTTCCCTCCTGGATTGTAGTCTGTAAATATTTGTGGTCTGAGCAGCAATCTCCTTAAGCCAAGGAACAATTCCCCTGTGGAGGCAGAAGGAGGGATAGTGCCGTGTTTCCTGAGCAGCTCGATATCCGGAGCAAATGCGCTCTGTCCTCTGTTCTTAACTTGTCCCTGGACTTTGTGTCGGCAGTTTCTCATCGTGACTGCCAGACAGGCTCAGTGGGAGGTGGCAGCAGGAGCTACTGGAAGTAATGGGTTCGATGTTCTGAGCAAAGCTCCTGTGACAAAATAGTGACTGTGCTGATACTTGCCATGAACATTTTTAGCGAGTGAGTCAAAACCCTTTATCTGCTCTAAAAAACTCACTTGTTAGGTACCTGCAGGTTTTGACTGTGGCTTGGATGGAAAATTACTTAAATTGGGTTTTTAACTCAAGTTAACAATAGGGATAAAGCAAGCAAGCAAAACTGAAAAAGAGCTTTAAGTTACAGACAAGCTGGTAATCTGAGTTAAAGTTGCTGCTATTAAGTTCAAGCTGGTCTGTTAGTGAAAACCATTTGCAGTGACCATGTTGCCGTATTCAGGCTGCAGTTTGAAAGTTTATGGATGGTCTGAATTTCAGAACAGCTTGTTGGTAAAATTCTTCCTCTTCCCCCACCCCTTCCTGGATAGGCATAGGTATAACTGGAAGGAGACCTTAAACACATCCTTACATGAAATAAGCCTCACTGCTGAGCATTTTTACTGTCTAATAAGTAACTAATTCTGCTTATGCTAAAAAGGCATCAAAGAAAATATCTACAGAGCTGTGACCAGGCATGGCCTGTGGCCAAGTGCCACCTCCAGCTCTGCAGGGAGCTCTGGCTGGTTGTTGGGCCTCTTGCTCCACGCAGCCAGGCTGTGTTGCACGGGCTGGGGGCTGCCCTTACGTGTTGAAGGAGGGAGCGGTGGGCTCTGCTGTGAGTCAGTAACATTTATTTTCTGATGGTTGAACATACTGCAGTGAGTTTGGGTGGGTGGGGGAGCAGAATCGTGCACCTTCGGTGCAAAAATGAACTGAATCAGATTGGGATTGCAGGCTGGGTTTGGTTCTAACCCTGGTCTCTGTCTTTCAGTTACTTGGAGGAAGCAGTGATGCACCTGGACCACAGTGACCCCATCACCCGGGACCACATGGGGTCAGTCATGAACCAGGTGCGGCAGAAACTCTTCCAGTTCCTCCAGGTGGAACCCCACAACACGCTGAGCAAGCCTGCCCGTCGCCTCATGATCATGCTCCAGGGCCTGGTCACCCCTGGCATGTCCTAGGAGGACCTGGCTATCTTGTGGGTTGCTCCATGGAAGCCCACCCAGCAGATCCAGTAGTTACTAACCACGTATGGCTTGTGTTAAGAGCTCTTGCCAGGAAATCTATCAACATGTGTGTGATGTCTCTAAGGCAAACGCCATCTCTGTATAGTCCCAAATAGTCACTGAACGCTCACTTGGCTTATTTTTCCTAAATAGCCTCTTTTTGAGAGAGTTAAGTCTCTTCTTCACCTGCCCATCCGTCCCAGAGGCCTGGCTGACGGTCCAGGCCGCATTCAGCAGAAGCTGGTGGATTTCTTACCCCTCTAGTTCAGATTCTGCTGCTGTGAGCAGAGAAGGGAGGTGCGTGCTGAGCCCTGAGCAAGGGGGCTGCCGGGGACACGTGCTCCTTGTTGACCAGAAACTAGTACCAGTATCTTAGTCAAGGACTCAAACTCCTCCTCCCTAGTGGGGTGAGTAGCTGGGCGGATGTCGGCTGAGCAGGGAGAAGGGGGTTCATTAACTCCAAATCTGCTCTGCACAGTGGGGTGCCCAGCCCATTCTACAGGGTGCGGGCAGTTTTGGGCAGGGGGGAGTGTGTAGGTGCCGCTGGAGTGACCCGAGGAGGGGCTCTGGGTGGGGATGGTCAGGCAGCACAAGCTGCGCCAGCCCCTGGGGCCGTCGGTTCTGTTGTGTATCAGAGCATGCCCATGGTTCAGATGTTAGTTTCAATTTTACACCAGGGTTTTTCTTTTTATCTAAATTTTGAATTTTTTTTTTTTTGAAATAACATTAAGAACAATTCAATAAACAACTTTTTGAGAAAAAACATGGAGACTTGTGTCTGTTGTACCATGAAGGGAAGATTGTGTAGCCTTTGGAAGCACATGAAACCTATCTGAGGGATGCTCTGTGGGCTGGAGGCTGAGGCGAGGGGCTGAGATCCTCTTTCTTTTCGCAGATCTTCCCCTGGGTCTCTGCTTGAGCTTCCCTGGGTGAGTCCAGGCAGGTGCATCACTTTTCCATCCCGGGAGAGCTGGGGGGGCTTTGCTCTAATTCTCCTTTTCACAGCAAAAGCGTCTCCTGCTGCTGCTCCCCCCGGGGCTGCGCGGTTTGGGGTCCGGCCCCGGGGCTGCCGCGGGCGGCGGAGCGCGGAGCACACGGAGCACACGGCGGCGGGGTCCGCACCATGGACTGCGGCTGCTGGCGGCTGCTGGGCGTCGTGTGGCCGCTGCTCCTGCACCTCGGTGAGTGTCGCCGGGGGATCGGGAGCCCGGGAGCCGCTTCGTGCCGGGCATCCCCGGGCTGTCCCCGCGGGGACTGGGGGAGATTGGCGGGTGGGAGCGGGACCTCCGGCTTCATTGCTCTCTGGCTGCGGGGAGCGGGGTGCCCGGTTGCCCCGAGGCTCAGCGATCCATCATCACCCCGTCCTGTAGTGCTGGGCAAGGAGGAAAGCGGCTTCGCGGCGCTGCCCGCGGGTCCCTATGCCCCGGCTGGGATGGTCCTCGGGTCCTGGAGCGCTGTCCCGAGTCAGCCCTGCCCGCCGACCCCCCTGCCTGCCCTGCCTCACCTGGTGCACGGAGGGTTGCTTGCTTGGAGCCAGCGGTGCTGTGCAGCACCCTGGAAACTCCCTCCCTGCATTTTCCTCAGGGCTCTTGCTCTGCCGGAGCCGGGGACAGGCTATTCCCAGCTGGGTTAGTGGTGGGCTAGCAGAGGTGATTTGCTCTCCTGGCTTCTCTTGCCTGCCTGCCCTGCCCAGCCTCACACCAAGGGAGCTGGGCAGAGGGGAGGGCTCACACTGGGCGCTAGAGCAGCCCGGGAGGTGGAAAATCAGCCTGTGGCAGGGACCAGCCAGCTGAGGGAAGGCATCTGCTGCTGTGGCCAGCGAATGTGTCCATGGGCTGATTGGACATGTGCTTGTTGCCTGGCTGGGTCAAAAGAGGAGCAACGGATCCAACTTCCTCCATTGATACCTGCGCTTATTTGTGACCCACGTGGCTGACATCAATCCAAGACTTCCCTTGGTGATACAGTCAAGGGTTTTCTTGTCACGAACACCCACCATGCTCCGTGGTGGGCTGAGGTTTCAGGCTTGCTCCACTGTTAGTCTTGGCCAAAGCCACTTTACTCGAGGCCTTGTTCCGGGGGCACGGGCATGGGATGCCAGCGACATGGCACACAGCTCCCTGGAGACATCCTGGCTGCCCTGGCAACTGCTTCTGGGGACTTCTTCCTGCAGGGGACCCTTTTTAGCATCCCAAAAGTTTTGCAGCTCTTGTGACATGGCCCTGCAGGACCACTGGGGCTGAGCCCAGTCAACCACGCAGCGTTTCCCTGTGACCCAGCCACACGCCAGCTCTTTTTTGGCTTCCCCCTGGCCATGGATGGCCCTTGTAGTGATCCCTAAAACACACTGTCACCCATCATCTCATGACAAGCACTGGGGATCAGCCAGTCCTGGTGACACATCCCTTGTGGAGCAGAGCAGGGAACTGGGACTTCCCAAGGTGAAGCAGCTGGAGTTGCACGTGTGCCTCTTCCTTTTGTGCTTTTCCTTCCCCTTCTCCTTTTCTTTCCCTTTCCCTTTTTCCTTTCCTCTCCCCTTCCATTTTCGCCTTCATCTTCCTCCTTCCCCCTTTCCCTTTCCTCCTTCCCCTTCCCTCCCACTGCAGGGACTCCAGCTTGTCGAGTCTTTGCTTTTGTTTGGATTTTTTTTTTTTCTGTTGTAGTCACAAATTAATCTTTGCTGTTAGGGGATAAAAGCGGAGACAGATGGCTCCGGGGAGCGCCCGGGAGGCTCGAGGCGAAGCGGCTGGCACACCGCTTGTCCGCTGCGGCTAATGGCAGCATCGCTTGTGGGGTCATCACATTGTGCCACGTCGGGCTCCTGGGCCAAGAGTTCACTCCGAGTGCCTGGGGAGAGGATGCTGGGGGCTCTGGTGGGGTGTGGAAGGGGGTGTCAACCTCTTGCCACATTTTGGAACCCAGTGTCACTCCTGTCCGGTGACACCTGCCCCCGAGCCAGGCAGGTGTTGGCTGTCAGGGATTCCGTGGGGGCTCAGCTCTGTCTCTCCCCCGCAGCCGCGAGCCAGGAGCCCGTCAGCATGGCGTGGAAGTGTGACACCATCTACAAGGGCTTTGCCAGCTGCCTCATCAGCCTGGGGGACAGCATGGCCCAGAGTGTCCGGCAGCAGCGGGAGGAGGGCGGCGAGGAGGCGCAGGAGCTGGACACCATCTGCAAGTGAGTGTCCCCGTCCCCAGGGGAGCTGCCGGGACGGCCACCAGCGCTCCCCCTCACTCCTGCCCATCTCCCCAGGTCCTGGGACGACTTCCACGCCTGCGCCAGCGAGGTGCTGTCGAGCTGCCCCGAGGAAGCGGCCGCCATCTGGGAATCGCTGCGCCAGGAATCCCGCAAGATCCAGTTCCAGGGGAACCTGCAGGAGCTGTGCAGCGCCCGGGGACGCCTGGCCAGCGCCCGCGGCTCGCCGGCCGCCGAAACCAACCAGGCCACGCTGCGCGGCTCGGCCACCCCCCCGCGGCCCCGGCTGCTGGCCCTGCTGGCCCTGCCGCTGCTGCTGCCGCGGCTCTAGCCCTGCTGGCCCGTGGGGTGCTCGGCCGATGCCCTGCGGTCCCTGGCCACTGGCGCCCACGGTCCCCACTGAGCCCACTGGGCATCCCTGGCAGGGCACGGTCCCCTTGTGAAGCCGTTCAGATGGATTTATATTTATATTAAAGGACACTTTTACATTTCTCCTGTCTCTCTGCCGTGGGATGCTCCTCACACCCTTCCCAAGCTCCAGGTTTGCTCTGGGGACTGGAGGAGAGATGCTGCCTGGACCAGCCCCTGGGGAGGGTCACCTGGGGGGTCTGCGGCTCTGTCCCCACAGCGCATCCCTACCAGGCAGCCCATGGGACCCCGATGGCATCGAGGAGTGCTGTACTGGGGATTCCCACCTCCCTGCCATCACCTGACAGCTGCTTTTCAGGGCCAGGCATAAAGGATATTCCCTTTAGACATGGCTCAAATGGTTTGTTTAGGAAAACATGGGTAGCTTGTCCACTGATTAGCAACTCTAGCAGCATCAGACAATTTTCCGAAAGAAATCCTATTTTCCATCCCTTGTACTTTGATCCTGCTATATTCAGTCTTACTAACGGTCATGAAGGAAATTGGGGTTTGCAGGGAAGAGATGGGTGTTTTAGCTGAGATGATATAGGTGAAAAAAACAGGGAACTGAAACCTTCATCCAGGTCCAAGTGGGACTTGTTGAAATTAAACCAAGATGGAGTTTAACTTGGTTAAACTTGTGTCTATTGGTGGAAGACACTGTTATTCCCATTCTTGTTACTATAACGCTGCAAACTTCAGATTTTTTTGCTAGCGTGCTAAAACCCACTGCGGCAAACCAGTTCGCTTAGATGGAGATTGATGAGGTGACAACCTCTCCTCTCTCCAGGGAGCAGCCACCTCCCCCTGTCCATCACCTAAAGGGACATTAAAATTGCAGATGGGCCACCCCATCTATTGCACAGGTCAGTGGCTCGAGGGCAGTGAGTAGATCTGGCTGTAATGTGACACACCATCCCCCTTGGTAAAGGCAACAGCAACAGCCAAAATCCTCCGTCTGAAGTGTCACCATGTCCTGGGCCTGCAACGGCCCCGTCTGCTGCGCAAGGCTCAGCTGTGAGCAGGAGAGATGAGAAAAGCAGCTCTGCACTGTGAATAGTGAGTTGCTGGCATGTCTTTGATTCCTGGGGTGACTTCAAGGTTGTCCCAAAAACTTCCCCATGGCCGGTGAGAGGGCACGGTGGCGGGTTTGGTCTTGGGAGGTGTTTGCACACTGGCCCATGTCTGGAAGCCTTCAGTGTGCAAGAAGCTTCATTATTGCTGTCCTCATAGACCTGGGGAAAATTATTATTCTTTTCATTGCAGAACCCCTTCCTACAAGGTCTGGTCACTTAAACACGTGACCCCCAACCCCTGGGATGTCACCCTGGCTGCCCTGGGGCCAGGAAACGCTGCAGGGATTGTTGTATCGTGGCTCATCCCAGGGGCTGGGCGGTCACTGCTGATCCCTGAGCTTTACAGGGGGACCCCATATTTATTTCACACTGCTTATTTCATCAACCAGTCTAGAGCTTGCGTGGGAGGGGGCACAAAACATTGCATGGGGACAAGTGGGGACGGGTCACTGGCAGCCTTTGCTGGGGAATGTCACCAAGCCCAGGGCAGGGACCCCATGGGACACAACGCTGTCCCGGTTCTCTTGGCCGGCAGCTGCCGCTCCCCGTGTTTAACGCTGGCGCTGGGGGGATAATCCGCCAATTCTTTCCTTTCCAGTTCCTGACAATCCTGTGTTTAAGGGTGAATTAGTGCTGAATCCCCACAGGGTGGCTAAGAAGATAAACGCCGGACGGGTCCAGCGCCCGGCGCCCCGCCGGCACCTCCGCAGGGCTGGTGGGGGGTGTTTGTCACTGCGGCTGCTCCCCTCTGTCCTCTGGTGGGGTGGCAGGAGGTGGCCGGGGAGCTGGAGGGCCAGCAAAGCGTGCTCTGCCAGGCCATCACCACGATGGTGACACCAGCGTGTACCAAACCACACCACTTCAATGCAGCCAGGAGCTGGGGGGTGCTTGGGAACATCTGTGAACACCCACCAAACATGCACACAGAAAAATGCCCTGCAGGTGTCCCACACCCTAGGCAATGTCACCATGTGTCCTGCATATACAGTGCATGTCACTGCACGTGGCCCACACCCTTGGCTGTGCTATCACACATGTCCTGCAGCTGGAAGGTGTCACCATATGTGATGCCAGAGTATGTCACTGCACAGCCTGCTGACACTGACAGCTCTGGGGAGATGGGGCTGGGACCTGGGGACACCGGGCTTGGACGCGTAGGACACTGCTGTATAGTGGCACCCCATGGGGCAAGAGTCCATAGCAAAGCAGTGCTTTAAACCCACTGTCACCATGTCACACATAGTCCTCCTTCAAGGAGGTGCCTTCAAGGCAAGGACATGCATGTTGACCCCCAGGAGAGCTCACCAGGTGCTTTGAAATTGGGACAAGCAGATGGTGTCTGTCCCCACATTGGGTTCAAGGGTTTGTAGCGAGGATTTGGGACAGTCCTGCATCTGTGTCCCACTGTGGGAAGGGACAACGTCTTCGTTCCTGCCCCCAAAACAAAGAGCTGGCTCCCCACACACTGGCCGGTGTCTTAAACCAACTGCCCAGGCTGAAACCTGCGGCAGCTGGAAGGAGGGACAGGGACCGGTGGCCCCCGGCACTGAGTGCCTCCGAGCACCCATCGTGTTGTGAAAACCCATCGCTCCGGTTATGAAACTCCAGCGACCTACTTTACACTCCCCGCTTTTGTTCTTAATTCCCAGATATGGCCGCTCTCCAGATTTTGCCCATCAAGCCAAATTAATTGGAGTAGATCCTAATTTGCTCTCTGCTATTCTTTGGGCAGAAGATTAAATGCTCTGCAGACATTATCTCCCTTTCTCTTTTCTAAGAGACAAACCTGAATTATTAAAAAAAAAAAAAAAGGAAAAGGGGATAAAGGAAGGCTGAGTTAGGTTGAGTTGACGTTTGAATTCACTTTCTGTAATCACAGAAGGGGCTGGGAAGGACCCTGTGTCCCCGGGCAGCTGGAACCAGATGGTGACACTATTCTGGGCAGCTGTGTGAGTGAGACAGCACACGTGGCATGGTGACATGAGGGCCAACCTCCCAGCCATGCCACCCACCACCACATGATGGTTGAATCCTCCTGTCCTTTGCCCAGGGAAATTCCTGCCGGCGAAGGCACCAGTTGGGGAACGACTCCTGGTCTGCAGGGACGCACTTGGGTTTCTCCAACAGGATGGGCTGAAGCTGTGCCAGGGCCACCAGTGGGACAGCTCCTTGCCCTCTCATGGTCCCCAGTGCCACTGTCCCAACCCCATGTCCCCATTGAGGGGCACACCCAGGCACCAGCTGTGCCGGGCAGAGCTGCCTCCAGCATTGCAGGGGAAAGGGAGCATCAGGAGCCGTGCATAGCCTGGAGGACACCATGTCACAGCACTGGCTGCCGTGCGAGCTCATGCAGGGATTTCTGACAAGCCAAATGTCCAACTTCCCATAAGGAAACACCAAAAGGCAACCTCAATCCCCACGGATTGGACACAGCGGGAACGGCTGAGCCGGAGTCACCTCTGCCGCCGGGGCCGTGCTCAGCCCCCAGCCTGGCACCTGTCTGCGCTCAGCTTTGGGGCTTTTTTTTCTCCACAGAGGCATATGGAAAGTTGGATTTCTGTTTTTAAGCAGCTTTAATTGAACATCCTGAGCTCAGCCTTGCTGGGACAACCTTGAGCTCTGGCCCAGCACGGCCACTGAGGCACGGGCTTGCCGCCATGTGCGGCTGGGTTGTGGCTGGGGGGAAATCCAGGTTTGCTGCTTCACTGCGTGTCCGTTCAATGGCAGGCGAGGGATGTCATTCTGCTCTGTCACCTTCCCACGGCCTGGTGCAGCAGGAAGCCCCGGGCTCCATGAACTGTCCCGTGCCCTGAACGTGCAGCAGTGTCCCAAGCAGCTTGGGGATGCTGGAGGTGGTGCTGGCCCTTCCCATCACTCTGCAGGGAATTACAGCTCGTTGCACTCCAGTGAGATGCTGGATTTGATGGCGGGTGGGTGTTGGATGCAAAGAGAGCTCTGGAGGTCTCTTCTCCAAGCTCCAGCTTCAAGTGGGATTCAACCTGGTGCTGCATCAGCTGCCCAAAGCTGTCTCTGCATGAGCTGTGCATCTCCAAGGAGGGAGGATTCCCCACCTCAGTGGGTTCCCAACCTGCCTTTAGCAGCTTCCACAGGAGAAGCCGTGAGGAAGCAGCTGATGGGAGATGCAAAATGCTACGGGGAACCTGTCCTTGCAGAGGGATGGGGGTTCGCAGGAGGGAGCAGCCAGGCTGCGGGGCCACCTCTGCTGCTGCCCCTTCATGGAGATCCCTGCCTCGATGGGCTGAATACTTCCCAAAGCACCAGGACAAGCTGCGGGTCCTGGGGGTCAGAGCTGGCAGGGGATTTCTGAAACGGCAAGTGGGGAGGAGCAGGATGAGGCTCCTCTCTCACGAGAGCAACATCTTGGGAAGGAGGAGGCAGAACCAGGTGGAAGTCAATCAAGACACAAGAAGATGACAGCCCATTCAGCAGCAGACAGCAAAACGAGCTGCTAGACCGTGCCTAAATACAGTGCTGCTGTATGAGCACACCAAAAAACTGTTGTAAAACCAGCGAGGCTTGGCTGGAGTGTTGCTGGTGGGAGCCCCGGCACCCAGAGCCTGGCAGGGCGAGAGGCTGTGGGACCTCCCCAGCACTCGGGGATTCATGTCCAACATCAGGACCCTCAGCTGCAAGGCGCTTACCCTGGTCATGAAACATTTCTTGTTGGATAAATGACTCTGGGCTGAATAATAGGTTTCAGGGCTTAGCTGAGCCCAAACACAAATCAGGTGCCCAAACCCTCAGGCAGTGGATCACATAGATGAGAGGAGGGTTCCCCAAGGTCTCTGCCCACTCTCAAGCTTGGTCACAGGTTTCACACTTCCCCAGACCTTCTGCAGTGAGTGGCAGATCCTTCCTGGCCTCATCCCTGGGTAGTTTGCCAGGCGGATGTGATTGTTTCACGTGGATGTCTGATGTGACGTTTTCTGGGCTCCCATGGGTCTCGGAGCACTACCACGGCATAAATAATACAAGAAAGAGCCGCTCTGATGGAAGTTCTCAGAAGTCCATGGTTCTGGCCCAAGAGTTCGATATGTGTTGGCTCTTAGTTTTATCCTGACAATTAGCAGCGGTGATGGACCTGTAACTGCTCATTTGGTGTTCTCATGAGCCAGGCAGGAAACAAAGCTGTGAGGAAGCAACTAATGGAAGATGCAAAACCCTGAGGGAAACCCGTCCTGGCAGAGCAGTTGTCTCTGTCCCAGCAGCTGTGGCCAAGGTGAGGCTGCCCAGAGCTGCACATCCAGCTGTAGCAACTGGGCTGACGAGGAGAGGCACACACTTCGTAATTTGCTGGTGGCACCAAGCTGGGATGACCTTGAGAAATGGCCCAAAAATAACAGGATCAACATGAATAGGGACATGTGCAAGGTTTGACATGTTGGGCGCAGGCTAAGCCACCTCCCAGGGACACGGCGGGGGACGTGTGGCGGTGGAAATATGCCCAGAAATAAAATGTGGGGGTTATAGGGCTGAAAATGCACCAGCAGCACCATTAGTATGTGAGAAAACAAGAAAAGGCTTGTTTCCCTTGAAGGACACTGCACAAATCACCGGATCTGCTGAGTGCAGCCCGAGCAGCTCCTTCTCAGACCCATCACACGCTTCTGTATCTCGTCATGAATTACATGGAAAATGGGCTGATGACAGTAGCATGCATCAGCAGGTATAACTTCTGTTACGGTATGACTTACTAAGCATTTTAAAGATCTGAAGAGCCCAGGAGTGTTAAAATAAGCCCAGCTATTTTAAACAAGCACGGTAGGAGTGTGAAAGTAACCCCTCTTCACCCGAACTGCATCAGGAATGACGCAACAACCAGGATGGAAAACAAACCCGACAGTATCGTGTTTGTGTCTTCCCCGGAGAAAGAAGTGGTGCCAGCACCTCTGCAAGGAGGTGTCATCCCTCGTCCCTCTGCTGTCAGGTCACCTAGGGTTGAAACGTGGGGTATTTGGTTTAAGGATGGGGAAAGGGTGAGAGTAAGAAAATCCACCAGCAGTTACCAAGCAAGCCTGGAGGGTTTTGTGGCACTTAGTAGCTGGGGAAAAGAGAGCAGAAAGGAATGCGCCTCCTTATTCTGCTGTGCACAAGAGCTCACCCGCAGGGACCGGGTTTTCCCTGCCAAGGAAAGGGGCTGACTCTTCCGGGTGATTTTCTTGCAAAAGGAGTGTTTTCCCCGAGCCCCGCAGCCCAGCGGGAGCCCTCGGCGGGAGCAGCTCTCCCAGGCACCACTGGGGATCCGGTTGGGCCGGGTTTGGCTCTGAGAAGGAGGCAAATTGTCCCTCCTTAGGCAGTGGGTCACCATGGCCGCCCCGCAGAGGCAGGAGTGCGGGGAGCAGGAATGCCAGGGCCATCCGGAGGCCTCTGCTCAGCCGAGGGGCTGTGGGGATCTGGGGCCCCACGGGGATGGGGGGGATCCCAGTGTAAAGAGCCATTGAAGGAGGAATGTTGTTTTTACAACTGATCTGGCACCTGACCCCAGCAAGGGGGAAGGACTGAGAGACATCAGACTATGAATCCTTCATGTAAAACAAAGTATTTTTGAACTAATCCCAGAATGCAAACTGATTCCTGTATTTTAAAAAAGTTAATCTAGGGGCAAGGGTAGCCAAAGAGCCAGGAATCCACATTTTAAATAGATCGATAAGGGGAAAGGGGTTGTTAGAATTAGATGAATGAAGTATGTAAACTGAGGCAGGCATTGGGTAGTCTGTAAACCCTGAAGTACCCAGCAAATGGGGAACAGGGGAGGGAATTTGCGGCTGGGATTTGGGGGGGTGGGATATAAGCAGGGGCTTTTTGCCCTATTCCATGTGCTTCCCTTTAAGGACAACACCTGGTCTCGCAAAATTGTTAATAAAATATGCTTTTCTGAGAGATCCTGCCTGGGACTATTACATTGGCAAGACGATTGTTTGCTACACCAGGTGTACCCCGGGACCGGGGGGTAACTGGGGTCCCGGGGGCGGGGCGGGCCCGGGGCGGGTGTTCCCGGCGGCCCCGGCAGGAGGCGGTAGAGCGCGGGACGGTAGAACCACGCCCCCCCGTCGCCCCGCCCACCGCCTTCTCCGCCAATCGCCGGCCGCGGTTTCCCAGCCCCACCCCTCCCCTCTCCGGCGCTCAGGGATGACGTCAGGAGGTGGTGCCGAGCCGCGGGCCGGAGCGGGCCCAGGTGAGTGCGGGCCCGGCCGCTCCGCCCCGGGCTGGGGGCAGCGCTTCCCTCCCTCCTCCTCACTCCCTCCCGGGCCGCTGGCGGCTCGGGCCCGCGGCTCGGCAGCCCTGTGGCCTCGGAGGCGCGGCGGCCCACGGAGTCACAGCCCCGCCGCTGCCTGGGCCGCGGGTACGGGCGGGCCGGGGAGGGAGCCCTGACCGCGGCCCGGAGCGGCCCTTTGCCGGGCCCGTTCCGCTGGGGTGCGGTGCTTCCCTGGCCGCGGGAGGAGCTGTCGGCACCGGCCCGGCCCTGGGGCCTGTCCCTGGGGGGAAAACCGGCTGGTTCGGGCCGGGTGATGAAAAACAATCAGAGTTTTGGAAAACCCGGTTAGTTCCACCGATTCTGACCTATTCCCGGCTCTGGCACAGCGGCCTGGGGTGCGGCAGCAGCCTGAGCCCCGGGGCTCCCCTCAGAAACCACCCAAAGGCTTCTGCTGCCTGTCAGTACCAGGTGTATGTCAGGCGGTAAGATGAACTTTAACCTTCATTAGTAAAACTAAAGAGACGATGCTTTCAGGCCTCTTTTCCCCATTATGCTGTGTTGGCATAGGTGTGATCTGAAGGTTGCTGTGTGTGAGTATTTCTTATGCTGGTATCTTTGAATTTCCCTACTAGCATCTCACAGAAAAGTGAAATTAAATATTTTCAAGTCATGAGATGTTTAATCGGTGGTGGAGGGCCTGCAAGGCCTGGGGTGGGTTAGTCAGGTGTCCTGGGGACACCTTCAGGTGTGAGACTGTTCAGACCCTGATGTTTTTGTAGAGGTGGAGGATGCTTCTGGATCGGCAGAGCTGAGGTGCTCCCTGCAGAGCTGTGGGATGCAACATGCTGGTTGTCCAAGGAGAGCAGTGGGCAGACGTTGAAGCATGAACCCAATGTTCCTTCTCACCACTGCAGCTTGGCCTTTGTGTATGGGTGGGACCTTTAACACAAGTGGTTCTCTTCATGTGGAATTATTATAATAAATTATTGTTTGTGGATGCTCTCGTTCCACTTATCTGTTAACCTAATATGCTTTAAGGTACAATAACGCTGGGGAAAACTGTCCGTGTGAGGCATGAATACAGGAATTGCTATGGGTTGGTTTGTTTGGGTTTTTTTTGGCATGGTACTTCCATCTGAATGAACACCTAATTACAGGACAGCCCTTGGTAAAATTCAAATGTCACTTAAGCTTTCTATGAAGTTGTTTTTCATTTCAATTGCTTGTACCCTCGTATAAGTACGTCCCTTGTATAAGCAGGTTTGTGCATGGTTTGGGTAATTGTCTTCACAGTACTGCTGGGAGGTTTTACCTGAGAAGTTACTTTGTTGATGTCCGATTTTGAAATTGAATCTTAACTTGGGCCTTGTTTTCTTTCCAGGTTGGATGTGGAGTCGAAACTTCTTCCACGTGTCCCTCTAAAACATTTCTTGTTTCTCCACATCATTCTCCTGATGGAAGACCAGCTGAAGTTCCCTTTCTGCTGTTTGTGCTGAACGGTCGCTTGGAGAGGTGGTGAATGAGTGAAGATACACTCGGTGATGGTAACGTGTATGATTACATTTCAGCGCTAATGGCTTTTCTGTAGCCTTCTGTGAAGACTCAGGCGCCATATTGATGGGCTCTGACCCAAAGAGTAGAAACCTAAAACTGCTTGGCTGACTGCCAGAGCATATATAGACAGTTTATCTGTCTCCTAGCCAGCCCTATTATTTTAATCAGCACCTAAAGACTCGCTGAAGTGCAGCTGGTTTGGTTCTGCTGGAATACAGTGTGAGGAGCAAGAGCTCCCTTTGCTCTAGTCTGGAGCAGCTGGTGGAAATTCCACTTTGTACACCCAGCTCCATATGGAAAAAGAGAAGTGCTGCTTGGTACTTGAAGATGCGAAAGAAAGCAAAGCACAGTCAAGATGTTAAGAGATGTCAAAGTTCACCTTGATTTCTTAGGGTGTGGAGGGTGAGGGAATTGCCAGCTGAAAGCTGCTCTGGTTAAATAAGAGCTGCCTTTTTGCAGGAGATGCAGTGAGTCAATTGATAAAGTCCACCCTAAAAGCAGCGTGCCTCTGTCTCTGTAATCCTTGCCTCCTGCACCATTTCAATGATCCCCAGGAGCAAGGTAGTGAGATGTTTAAGACACTGGTACCAGTTATATAGACAACATTAGGAAGATTTGTTAAGTGAACAAGTTACTGAGGTATTTGGTGGAGTTTCTAGTGAGAAGTTTCAAAACTATAAGATTTGAAGTGTCTGCTGTCTTACAAAGTTGAGCAGTTTAAGCAAAATTAAGGAAAATGCTCAGCTCTTTCCTTAATTAGATTTTTATTAAGCAATTGGGGCTGGACAAGAAGACCTCCAGAGGTCTCTTCCAACCTCAACTGTTTTGTGACTCTCTGATTCAGTGCTCAGCTGTTTAATAAAAAGAGGTACTGTGTAGTTTCCACAGACATCTGTTCTGTGGCTGTATTTTTATAGGCACTGTCTTCACTACCTTGTTGATGAAAGCAGGAAAGCACCGCGCGTGCTCTGTAGTATAGTACAGTGAAAATCCCAAACTCTCAGTTGGCGGTAATGTGGCTCCATTCAGGTGTCAACTGCTTGCATTTTTTTCCCTGTTTGAAACTTTACTACCTTGATTCCTGTTTATCTGTTATTCTTTTCCTAAGGTTCACATGTGGGAATTTCCCTGGACGTGGTTGCTGCTGACACTGCCCTGGGAAAATGCCTTGACAGGGAATTAACACCAGTCAGTGATGGGCTGTGGGACAAGCAAAGTGCTTCCCGAGCCCCCCAAAGATGTGCAGCTGGACTTAGTCAAAAAAGTGGAACCTTACACAGGCCACAATGACATATATAAGCATTTCATCAAAGATGACTGTGGGACTGTCATCAAAGCTGGCTCTCCCTCACCTCCGCGTCACGCGAACCCCTGTCCTGGGAACCACCTGCCTGCCCACGTGGACCAGCCTGAACCCCGCAAGAACAAAGTGGCTAAATACCGTGCCAAATTTGACCCCAGAGTGACGGCCAAGTACGACATTAAAGCTCTGATCGGGCGAGGGAGTTTTAGCCGCGTTGTGCGGGTGGAACACAAGGCCACCAAGCAACCCTATGCAATCAAGATGATAGAGACGAAATACCGGGAGGGGAGGGAAGTGTGCGAGTCGGAGCTCAGTGTGCTACGGCGTGTTCGTCACACCAATATCATCCAGCTTATTGAGGTGTTTGAGACCCAGGACCGTGTTTACATGGTGATGGAATTAGCAACGGGAGGAGAACTGTTTGATAGAATCATCGCTAAAGGTTCCTTCACCGAGAGAGATGCTACACGTGTGCTGCAGATGGTGTTGGATGGTGTGAAGTACTTGCATACGTTGGGTATCACGCACCGGGACTTAAAACCAGAGAATCTGCTGTACTATCACCCAGGAACAGATTCCAAAATCATGATTACAGACTTCGGGCTGGCCAGTGCTCGGAAGAAGGGAGACGACTGCCTGATGAAAACCACATGTGGGACCCCAGAGTACATTGCTCCCGAGATCCTGGTCAGGAAGCCGTACACGAACTCTGTGGACATGTGGGCGCTGGGTGTGATCTCGTACATTCTCCTGAGCGGCACTATGCCCTTCGAAGATGACAACCGCACCCGTTTGTATCGGCAGATCCTGAAAGGAAAATACAGTTACTCAGGCGAGGTGAGTACGATGAGGGTTATGGTGAGGGGAAGGCAAAGAAGCAGCTCTGCCCAGGCAGGGCTTTGTGATGACCAGAAGCTGCCTGTCCTCTGCTGGATGGTAACTTTACCAGGGTTAAAAAAATAATATCTGTGATTCTGGCTCTTAAAATCCTTTCCTGTTTTCTGTGTACTTTCCAAAACTGCTTCCAGTGCAGCATAGTGAGCTCCTTTAAAAAATGTGTGTGTAAAGAAAGAAGAGATCTCTTCCTGTAGAGCTGGGATGCTTCTGGGTTTCTACCCGGGGAGACATCAGCCGTGGTGAACTGTGGTTTGACACTTCACTGTTGAAACTTGTGCCAGGGCGAGTGTTTGAAGTGTAGTGTGTACATACCTACTCTGATTTCTGGTACAAATCCAAGTGTTGTCTGAAAGACAAGGTTATGGCAGACAAAGGGACACTTGCTTCTTAGATCTGGAAACGTGAGCATTTCTGGGAGCTTAGTATGTGACAAAATTGAGGGTTGAGGGATGATTTTCTTAGCTAACTGTGGGAAGAGGAACCTTGGGGGGTAATTGTAGGCAGAAGATGGGTATCCCTACCCTCCCAGAGTCCCGTCACTCCGCAGAATGGTGAGTACCAGGCTGGCACAGCTTCTGCTGCTTTGCTTCTGGTCATGGTTGGAGATCTCAGTTACCAAAACAGTTGCCGAGTGTCGGCATAACTTCACTGAGAAACACGCTAATAGAAAGTGGGGTTATCCACATTTGAAAGTTGTGTTTTATGCTTATATCCCTCACTGAAAATATTAAAAAATGAAGCTTTTATAACCTCTTCTTTCTTAATAAGAGAGGAGAGGCCTAGATTCTTCAACGCCGTGACTTTGCAAGATGAAGCCCACTGGGAGTGTGTTAATGAATGGCTAAGTTTATGATGCTGAAGCAACAGTAAAATAACTGTCAAAAAATCTGAATAAATTAATGATTGTTCTCATGTTTTTAGATGTGACATGTTGGCATTTTAATGATGAATGGAAGGAGTATAACATGTTAAGTTTTTTAAACATATTAGCCTGCTTAAGTATTGTGTTTAAAAAAATCACTCTCTGAAGGATTTTCAGAAGTGTCAGTACATCTTTTATACTTTAAAGTTGTCAGGCCAGCTTGTGTTAATAGTTGGAATATCCAAGTTAAATGAAACTGAGGAATAATTGCATTTGCATAGGAGGCCGCAGAGGAGAGCCCACATATGACACCTTTGTGAATGTTGTTGATTCTTCCCATGACCACTTGTCAGTCCCTGTTATGCAGAGGAGACACAAAACTCAGAAGGCATAAAACCCCAAATTTGGCACTTTCTGGACCAAGTGTTACTTCCTTCAGAACCTGCAGTGCTTGAGCAGTTTTTTGCTATAGAAGTGTTTTATCGGCTGCTACCTTGAACTCTGAGCTTCAGCTGACTTTGGCAGCCTCTGCTGCTTTTGTTAACTTGCTGTGTTAATGTGATTTATTAACCAGTTGCAGAGTTTTAAGAACGCAATTGGGTTTTCCTAATGCAGAAATAGATTAATTACCAGCAACGTGTAACATCTGCAGGGTCACACTGAAAGGCAAAGCCCTTGTTACTTAGTTTGCCTTGTAACCACGGGTACTAGATGCATTAGATTATTTTTCTTATATGAAAAGGCAGTGTTCTCTGGGGTAACTTAATTTGATGTCCTCTGGTCCTTGTGCCAGAACTGAATTATTTTGAGAAATTTTGTGACTTCATAGCAACGAGGGCCACTGGATGCTTGTAGGTTGTGTCCCCAAAGGTAGCACATGTGCCGCAGGGAAAGCATTAGCTTTTATGTTTTGAAAGTGACAGTGCACAAGCCTGAAGCATTTCACATACACAAATTTCGTAGTTCAGGAGGCTGTTAGGGATACAGTGTGTGACACGAGTGGTTGTTTTGGAAAGCTGCGGATGTTTTACTGCTTGGAAAGCAAATATGCGTCAGCCAGTAGGCTGCATCTTTTGCCCAGATGATTTCTCTTCTTCCAGAGCCAGGGAAAACGGATGCTTTAATTTACTGGTGTAATTAAGCCTATGCCCCTAGACTGCAGACGAGTTTGACTGTAGCCAGGTATTGGCAGGAGATGCATTAACAGGCTGCTCACTTTGTGAGTTTCTTGGTGGAAACAACGTGATCCAGAGATTTAGAGGTGCCTGGCATGTTTCCCATGGTCTTGCCAGCTTTCATAAAGCCATCTTCTGGACTTAAAAATGGTTCCAAGTTTCCAGTGTTCACAGAAAATTGCTGTTCTTTTTTTGTGTTACACTCGAAGAAGTGGGCAGATGTCAGAAATGAGGCTGTTGATAAGTTTGTCAGACCAATGGAAATGGTAGGAGCCGTAAGTTCTGGTTTATTGGGAACAAGAATGGGCAGAATACTTGACACCGCTGCAGAAAGTGTCTGTCTCAGACGCAGGAGCAGAGATTTCACGGGAACGACTGCTTTTCTTTTCTGTAATGTGAACTTTGAAGGTCTGAAATGGAAGAGGAAACATTAAAAGAAGCCTGCAAAGTAAAGTGCCAAGAGCTGGCAGCTTGAGCTGGGCAGCTCAGACAAGTTTCGGTAGGGAAGGAGAGAACCGTCCTCCGAACCGCGTTGCTGTGCCGTGTCACGCAGCGGCAGTGCCGCGAGTTTGCTGAGAATCGGTGCCGAGTCCCGCTTTTTGAAAGGTCTGGCCCCCAAAACCTGGTCAGAGAGGACAAAGCTCTATTGAGAGAGGAATAAAAGCCAAGATGCACGCTGACCTGAGAAGTAGCTCCATCTTCTTGAAAAACAAGTGAGCTCATGTCCAGCTAATGTAATTGCTTTTCTGACTGGGACGCTCTTACTGCCACTCTCCTGCTCCTGGAGTGTGAGGTCTGTTTGAAGAGCCCATTAGCAGATCGATAGGAGAGGTCTCCCATAATAGCTAATTCAGGGGCTGCTGACGTCACTGCTCTGATTACTTCTTGTATCTCCTTCTGTACTTTCTGATCTGCTCGGCGTAATGGGTAGGGTGAGGAACGAAGAAAAGCTGGCTTTGTAACTCGGCGTGCTTTATTCTGAGCATCTCTGAGTATGGGTTATGTGGGCTATTGAGGCTGCATTTGATGTAGCCAGCTACAAGTCATTCTCTTTCACTTGGTTTGTTATGACTTGATAAGAAGAATATTTGGCAATATTTTAAATTAAATCTTGGGGATAAAACTGATTTCTGGGGATCTCTTTGTAGCTTGAAAAGTTGTCTGAGGAATAAAGCTGGAATTCCATTCACAGTATCCTTTGAATTTCAGAGTGCAGAAGTGAATATCAGAGCACTGTTATCCTTCTAAGACAGGCTTGCCCTGGTTCTGTTTCAAAGCTTGTCCTTCTCTTGAATACGGTTACTTTTATGTTGCTTTACACAGCTGGGACATTTGCTGGATGTGGAAGATAATAAATGTTGTGGATAAATTGGGAAAGTGAGCTAGGGGTTGTTCTGGTTTTGATACCTGATCTGGAAAAATAATTTACCCTTGTGGTCTGTTTTCCTGTTCATAAAACAGAATCAGCTTTTTGTGCTCTGTTCACCGCGGGTGCCGGTGTGGGAACATCCGTTAAGCAGCTTAAAACCAAAAAGCTTGTTGATCAATGTGACCTAAGGAGAGACATGTTTGATATATGGAGGAAGTTGGCCATTGCAATTCTGTAGGAGCTCTGCAAGGGTCTCAGCAGCCATGTGGAGAGACGATCTGGTTTTGTGTGGCTTGCTTAGATTTTCCAGTGGTGTTTAATAAAGTTCCTCACCAAAGGCTCTAGAAGGAATTTTGCAGCTCTAATGCGATTGTGGCCTCTGCATGCGTCGGCAATTTGCTGAAGGTAAGCGTGAAGTTGAAATACGGAGTCAGTTCCGTGAGGAAGGAAAAAACAGTGAAGTCTGAAGGATCTGTTCCCTTCTGCCCAAAAGTGATCAAGGCGAAGTCTGCTAACAAAGCTGCATGATCTCTGATGATACAGAGTTCTTCAGGTGGTGAAAACGAGGGCTGTGGACCTCCTGGACGCAGGCTGCTGTGGGCCGATTTTTGTCCTTGGGAGAAAAAGAGCAACTGGACAAATTCATGGAAGACAAATCAATGGAGAGAATGACACCAAAAAGTCACAAGTATGGCCAAAGAGGTCCCTAATCCACACATTTTTGAGGCTTGAGAGCATGGAGGGTGTTAATTGTAATATAGGGACTGTTTTCTCGGCCTTTTCCTCTGTATCTGCTCTTGGCTGATGTTGGGGGCACCACACTGGCCTGGCTGGATCTTTGATCCAGTAACTTTTGGCCCCGTTCGAGGTGCTGGTCTTTCCTTCTCTCATTTCATCCCTCAGTTGGGGGCTTCACCCACTCCCAAGAGTTATTGAGCTGAATATCAGGCAGCCTGCAGAGCAGACTGTGCTCCCAGGTTGTATGTGCAGCATCTGGGACACCTGGGGCTGTTCAGCCATCCCATCGGACATTGATGGAGCAGGTACTGCACGGCTCGTGTGCTTTTGAGTTGTGCTTTGGCGACAGCGTTATTGTAACGGAGTGTGAGAATCAGAAATCAATCCCAAGGCTTATCAACTCCCACGAGCTAATTTCAGTTGCTGTATAATACTCCTTTGGAAAGGCTCAACATGTAAAAAGTGAGGAGGGTAAACATTTCCTATTAGACAGAAATGTTCTTGAACTCTTTAGTCACAACCCAGTGCTAGACTTCTCCTGTAGGTAGGTGAAAAAGCAGGTAGCGTATACAGACTGAGTGGTAATAAAAAGTGAATTTTGCAGATGGTAAAATCAGTTTAAAATTCCATTTCTCCTGCAGAATACTTTGTTGTGTTGCTATTTTTTTGATTTTTGTCCTTGGGAGAAATGAGTCTGTCTTGACATTATACATCTATAAAGGAAAATGTGTTGTGAATTGCATTCTGCTTGTGACTCTGCCCGTCTCTGTTTGGTGACTCATCCAAATTTGAAGCATAAATGCAGAACCGATCTAGTCGTCCTGCCTGGCTGGCTTCTCCCTGGTGTCCTTAACATGATGGCTTCATTCTTTGACAGCTCCCCTTGCTAGTTAGTGTTGCTGTTTAGAATTCTGCTTACTTACTTTCTTTGCGCTCCCAACAGCATCCCAAGGTTCTGTCTTCCCTGTTGCTTCCACCGGCAGATGCACAAGGGTGACGGCAGATTCACCTTAGCGTGGTACCCCGTGCTGCCCTGTCCTCTTGCAGATGCTCCATGCAAAGCCACCACCTTCTTCTGGAAGTTCTCCCTTCGCTCCATGCCTGGGAGGGTCCAGATGCAATGGGACCCTTCTCTCCTGGGGAGAGAGGGCAGTCGTTAGATGCCTTTGAGGCTTTTGCAAGACGTGGTCATCACCTTGGCCTCTGATCTTCCTGCCAGAAGACAGAATAGATTTCAAACCAGAAGGGTGGCAAATTTTTTTCAGTCTTCTCCCTGGAGTTTGAGCATCCCAAGCTGTTGAAATGTAAAGTAATGAGGAGAACAGGCACATGGCAGTTGAAAGCAAGGTTTTAAACCACATTTGCATGATTGTACAAGTCTCTGGGCCCATGTTTTAGCTTTCTTGGGGGAAGACAGACTTTTTTTCTTATAGTAGCTGCTATGTTTTTTTCCTCTGAGGCACATTAGATGGTAGAAGTGTTTTACAATAGTCCTGTTGTTAGAGAAATACATGCTTTTTTTTTTTTTTGTATTTTATCTTCCCATGTAAGGAAAAGTTGTTTTTATATACGTTGCTGATCCCTTTGCCTGGAAAAAAAAAAAAAAGAAAAAAAAAATCAATTTACAGAGGAATGTGCTTTTGCATTTCATACGGCTGTAAGAGCGCAGTGATTTTTGAGCAGAGCTACAAGAGTGTTGGTGAGATGCGGTCAGATGACTCCCTGTTGAAAAGGGCACTGTGCTCTGCTTTGAAGAGCTGAAGCACTTGAGCAGGATGAAAGTGTGCCTCTCCTAGCCTGGCACAAAACACCGAGGCCAGCCCTCTAAATGTACTTCTCTTAGCTTCTGCTCTTTCTTTTCTTTTAATGCACCGCTTGGTGGGTGTGAGGATGGTGGATTTGTGTTGCTCCATTCGTATCTGAGAGCTGAAGTGTTTGTCCAGATCTCTCCTGCTGCAGGAATGGACATCTTAGGCTCTCGGAAACATGATAATTAAAACCTGGAAAATCCTCCAACCTCCTGCATGTACCAGTGACCATGCTCCTGCAAAACTTTAGCGTGCTGTGTTGGAAAACACTTTATTTGCAGGTAAAGAAAGACCTTATCCAGTAAAAGGGCTTTGAAACCAATGTATGCATTTAAAAATCAATTCACCTTTGCTTTGGATGCTTCTGGAGTTTTTTTTTTCAAAAAAAAGGTTGTTTCCTCTGATGGTGTGTCATGAGGCCCTTTCCCAAAATCATTCCTTTTGCTCTTTTACTATGTTCTTCACCTTAGGTTGCAGCTTGGCTGTGAAGATAACTGCAAATCCGAAGGGTGAGGGGCGGCAGCTGAGCATTTTGGTTATGATTTTGGGGTGAATGACTGGGTTTGGGAAAGTTGTGCACAGCGTGTGGCACGTAATTATTGCAAGGATGGAGGAAGGCAGGAGTCACATCTGAGGGAAGAGGACTTGTGGTAATGCTGTGATTTGATGCATTGTGTTTTCATTCCTGCATTGCTGGGGCCTATAAAATCCTGTTAATGGCAGAAAGCATTTCTGCAGAATTAGGGATGTAGGGATAAAGGGACATTGGTAGGGTAGAAGAAGAATATTAAGCTGCCTTTGTGCGGACTATACATTATTAACAGAAAGGATTTGAACTATCAGCTACCACTGATGTCTTTGACTCCTTTACAGTTCCCTAAAAATAGACCAGGCAGTTTCCTCTTTACCTTTGGCTGGTTTAATCCTTTCCTTTCTACTTGTGGCTCAGATGTTTTCCCGATACTTTAGTGGAGGTATATTTTGAGCAGTGAGACATTCTGCCACATGCTCGTTTCCTTAGGACCAAGGTTCAGCGAGTGAGAATATATGTTAATTCTGCAGTGGAAAGAGCTGTGATCTGTAAGAAGTGAACTCTTACCTGCTGGGAGGATGGTTTAAACTCATCTGCATCCAGTGTTTCACTTGGGCTTGTAAATGAGCTTACGTTTCACTGAGGATGCAGGAGGACTGATAACACCTTGCTGCCTTCTTGTATTTCCACCAGTGGATGGGGTAGAAAAGTTGAGTTTCCTACAAGACTGTGGGAGGGAGATAGAGTAACCGCTTAACTGCAGCTCTGTGGGCTTTGGAGGTGATCTCTGCAAACCTGGCCTGTTCTAAATACAACATCTCTCCCCCCTCCTCTCCCCGTTGCTGGAGATGATCACCAAGGGGTGGGAGATGGTGCTTCTGAGCAAAGTGGGGTTTGAAGTTCAGCTGGTCCTGGAGTAGGGTTGAGCTGGGCCTATAGTTGACTCTGCCTTACAGTGAGGCCATTGGACCTGGTGTATTTGGAACAATCTGCTGTTGAAAGGTGTCTCAAATTTCCTCTGACCAAAATCTGGGACTTCTCTAGCAATTGCAGGGTGCTCTTGCCCTGGGATAAGACAAAGGAGGAGTTAACTTCATAGGTAGGAAGTCAGGATTTTGATTTCAGATAGTTAAGATCTGCTGTGGAGTTTCTGTTGGTGCTGAGCTGGAGGGTTAAAAAGGTGCCTCCTGAGCCTGGCGTTTTTCTTGGTAGTGTCTTTATCTAATCCCTGAAATCCCTAAATCTGATGAGATTGCAATTGAAGCTTTCAGGCTGGTAGAAACAAGGGAGCTGGCTTTGTTGTTTTGAGCTGGAAGGGGTGGCTCAAACCAAGAGCGGTGTGTCCGAGTTCCCCGGTTTGGAGCAGGAGCTTCAGGGCTGGTTCTGCTCCCTCCATTCTCACCACCCTGCTGCTTCGCCCTCCTGCTGCCCCGAGCCAGTGCCCAGACAGAAATCCCAGGCATGTTTTCCAATACATTTGTTATTTAAGTGGATGCTTTTATGGATTTTCCTGAAAACTGAGCTTTTACTAATACACCAGATTAGTGTTGATTGGTGAAGTGGGAGCCGCGCAGACGAGTCAAGGAGAGGCAGAATGTTTTGCTGGTGGCTATTAAGAGATCCCTGCTGTTAATGCAGCGTATGCCTGAGTGCTGTGGATGTATGTGTGTCTATAGCTTGTGAACTTCCATCAGCACGATACACCATACACATCAAATACACCCAGTGTTTCAGACACTTTGAGTGATTAACTGAAGAGTTTGATTTTGTACCTAACGAAAGGTAGAATTGAGCTGTCTGAGAAGGAAAGTATTTTCATGTTTTCTACCTTCGTCCGTGTCCGAAGAATAATTTCTAAGGGATTCTTTCACACTCTGATCATTTTGAGAATGGATATGTAGCTCAGACATAGGAAAGGTTTCTCATTATACTTGGGATGACTCAAAAGACTTTATGTACTGTTATATCACATGCTGATAGGAATGCCTGAGTTACAGTTTATCCCTTTCCACTTAAAGTCCTCCATTATTTTTTGTTTGCTTTTAGCTTTACAAGCTTTGGGAATTTTTAGTGACATTCTTAAGCTACCTTTTTGCTCAAGAAGCTGCTTTTGAAAAGATTAGGAAAGCTAGCGTGGCTCTTGGATGAGAATGTAAAATCATTTCGTGGGCATACTCGTCTTCCAAAATTCATAGGAGTTCCTATATCTCCAGTGTTTGGCACAGGGGCCCGGCAAGGCTGGGTCTGGCTTTGGAGGTATCTGTAGCTGGTTCATGGAAGTGTTCCATGGTCTCTGAAGAAACCCTGTTTGGAAACGCGTGGTAGCTCTTGGCAGCCTTGCTTTGGAAACCTTCCGTGTGTGCTGAACGCGTGCCAGGCACGTGGAGCTCCTGAATAGCTGTTATGGGTTGATCCCGTGAATAAGTGCGATAAGCCGTACTTAACAAATGGCGATGGTGAATTAACCGCATCTTCAGGCAAAGGAGAGGCAGGATTTGAAGTATTTCTTGTGTTCTGAAGCAGGGAGCCTTCTCCTCTCCCTGCTTCGCCGTCCTCTACATCAGCTGGTGTCTGCTGTGGCAATGGGTGAGAAGTACTTTGAGAGAGGGGGTTTGGCACTAGGAGAAGCTGTGCTTCCCCACTTCAGTGCTACAAATCATTTTGTCCTCGGCTGCCCTTCATGCTGAGCAACACTTCTTTGCCTAGAAGCTCGGAAAATCACGTTCTCCAGTCTTTCTGGGAGCAGAAGCCAGCAGGCAGATTCCGTGGGTACAGCGCTTCAACATCAGCCACAGGTGAAGCGAGGGCAGCACAGGGACCAAATCTTGGATATCCCCAAACGTATTGTGTTAGAATTGGCGTTTACTTACCGGTGGCTCATCAGCAAAGTGGAATATGGAGTGAGCGTGGTTCTCTAGATGTTGACAGAGGTCCAGTGGTATTTGAGGCTTTATTGATTAACTCAGCTGAGAGAGGGGAGGGTACGTTCATTATATTTGCAGATGACATTGAATTGGTGAAAGGGCTGCAAAGTGCATTGAATTCCAGGTGGCCCTAACAAATCCGAGCAATTCAATAGCAGGTGCAAATTTTTTAAAAATGAGAGTAAGTTTATGCACAAAAATAGGTGAAGAATGGAAGATGGTGTTGGCTTCTCAGAAAAGGATCTGCCTATGAATCACAATATCACACTGGTGGAAAAAGGCAGACGTACTGAGGTGTTTGAACAGAAAGATGGGCTGTGTGTGGTGTAATCCTGCTGTGTTTGGTGGTTGGTGCAGCTTGCCAAACTGAAGCTCTGACACTTCTGGGCAGTGGATTTCAAAAACACCGCGGGCCAAGCAGAGAGGCTGAACAGGAGATCAACAAAATAATCATTAATCAAAAAACCACTGCCTCTACAAGACTGAAACTTTTTTGACTGGCATAAAGAAGGTAGTGTCATAGCAGTTTGCAAGTATGTACAAGGCTGTTTTGAAGAGGAAAAGGAATAATCTCTTTTCCATATTATGGCAAACAGGAGCCTTAAATTGCACTTAGATTCACATTAGACCTTTTACAACACTTTACTAGTGTCTTCTGCTCCTAAAAAAAAAAAATCTCCCAGGAGGATTGCTGAAGCTGTCTTGAAGAACAAGTTAAGCAGTCATCTGTCAGGAGTGATGCATCTGTGGTGGATCCTCAGGGACTGTGGGATGGATTGGACCATCCCTGGATGTCCCTTGCAGCCCTGTTTTTACCTTGATTTTCCAAGGAAACAAGGTTTATGGAACTGTGCTATCCCACAATTGACTATTTAACTTCTAAGGTCAACTTCAGCCCCGTCACAGCGATGTGGAGAATTCAAATGCCTGAAGTTCTGTGAATTTTATAAAAGTCTGTGGCTCAGTAGGAGAGGGAGCTAAATTCACATCCTTGCTGCAGGAAAGGTAATTAAATATCAGTCCACATTTATCCAGAGAGCTGATCAACACGTGTTTAGTTCTGAACCATTCGTGGTATGTTTGACCCTGTGAAGCGTGTGGGCTGGAGCCTGGGCAGTGGTGTGTGTGGGGAGGAGGGATGTGCTGCTGCCGCGCAGGGGAGGTGACGGTGCTGGCTGGGGACAGGCAGGAGAACACTGGAATCATAGAAACCGTGGTTACAGGAGATGTTTGGGGATCTCTAATCCCATTCAGTTTGAGATGGGGCTGTTGCCAATATGAGATCAGGTTGATTGTGACTTTGTCTTCCTGAACCTCAAAAGGCTTCAAGGGTGGAGATTGCCCATCTCCCTGGTGACCTCTTCCAGGGCTGCACCACCCTTGCCAGTGATTTTTTTTTCTTCTCTCTTTTCCTCTTTCCTCCCCCCTAGTATTTCCTGATATGAACCTTCTAAGGAGCAGCTTCTCCCTGTTGGCTCTTGTATCATTTGTGTGCCTCTGTAATCCTTGTAACTACTTTCAAATAGATGTAGTCTGCTGTTAGGTTGCCCTTAGACTTCTCTTTGCCTCCTCTTCTCAAAGGCCGTGTGCCACAGAGCCCTGGCCAGCTTGGCAGCCCTCATCTGGATCTTCTCCAAACCCTTCTGGAACTGGGGCATGGCCAGGCTCGGCAGTAGTTGGTGTGATTCCACATAGCAACCCAAAAACTTTTGATCTTCTTTTTGGAAAAAAAACATGGTGTAAGAAAGAACAGAGTAGGGTATAACAGAAAAAAAAAGATCACAATCAGTATAAGGTAGTAGCTGCAGAATTAGGTATGTGTAAGCTAGGGATGTTTGAGTTGTCCTTGCTACTTTAGTTTTTCATTCCTGTGTGTATGCAGTTTGGTGCAGTTTCAATGACATATTGTGTTGTTCAGCAGGATCTGCCTCCTTCACTGAATAGTTTGGATGCTGAAATAGGCTGAGAAGATATTAGAGAGAAATGTGGCAGGATGGGATCCTCGCCTACCCAAACCAGTGCTTTCTGGGAGAGAAGTTAGATTGGCCCATACTGGCCTAACTTGGGCAGCGCTTAAATACTTAAACCTGGGCTTCTAGGACATGCTGGGACAGAAGGGGCATTGTACCTCCTCTGACCTGTGCCTCATTCTGTTTAAAATGGAACGGGTGACGATAGGGAAGAAAGGAAAGGCAAGCGGGGCAGGTGCTGCAGTTCTGCTGGAGCCTGGGCACTGCTGGTGTCTCAGCACACTCCTCCCCACGTCCTGCCCCTGGTGCTTGGCCTCGAGGGGGTTACAGGAGCCTCTGTGCCGGCCCAAGCGGCCGAGGAGAGCTGGTGCCATCCGGGGAGCAGGGCACGGTTGGACTAACAGCGAAGACTGTCTTAGGATTTACTCCCCCTTTTTCGTTCTCTTGTAAGCACCCGGAGCTTGTGCATCGACAGCTTGAAGCCCGCAGGAGGAGGGGTGTGTGTATGCAGAAGGTTATAAGCTTATCTGTTCATCCCCCGTGCTGCACTAATCGGTGTGATAAAAGATATTCTTCTTCCCTGGGGAAGATTTTTCCTCCCTATTGGGACCACCATTTCTTAGTTAAACTGTTACTCCGAATTGGTATGTAGAAACACATGTTAGCTTCAGTTCCGGTTCTCAGCCAATACGTCTCTTAGGGTAATAATTCAGAATCAGAGAACATGATTCAGATCAAATTTGAGTTTTCCTTTTGCGAATAAAAGCACTGAAGATGTCAGGATACTCATGTATTATGAACAGACTGGGAAGAGTATTTCCCAGTTTAGCTACTGCAAATACTGTTGTGAACTGGTGCTGTAACAAACACCTTTGGAAATTTCTGTTTCCCCTCCTTGCCTCTTTGATGTCAGTCTCTAGCAGCCTGTACTTGGTGATCTTGTCTTTTCACCTGGACTCTTCTGAGTCCAGGTCTCTTGACCCTGAGCTTTCTCAACATACAATTTCTCAGCCCAGGTGCTTGTTAGAGTCCCCTATGTCTAATTGTAACTTGCTGACACGTTTTTAAGAGATGGACGTGAGGCGATCCAAGCTACAATGTGGTTTTACCCCATTTTAACATGCCAGTTATCTCCCTAGGCATTAGAGTTAGAAGAGCTGTCCCTGGCTGTAGAAAAAAGCTTTGTGTTTGTTGTTTTGGTAGCTGCTGTAATTTTACTGCATGATTCTAGCTGAATACTCAGTGCTTGCACAGGGAAAATCGGCTGGCTATTTCCATTCGAAAAGCTGGGTTATAGAAGTTCACAGCACCAGATGGCCACGCATACTTATAACATTGTGGATTATTAAAGAGCTGTTGTATTTTCCTCTTTCATCTTTCCTTTATTCCTCCTCCCCACATCAACAAATTAATGCAGAATGCTTGGGAATCTGTCCTGCGCGGACTTTAGCACATTATATCTTTTCGTTGGGAACTTTTTGTTCCAGCCCTTTTGAACTGGTTGGTTTTGATCGCCTCTTTGCAACTGCTCGTGGGCTGAATGATGCCCAGGACTGTGCAAACCTCCGTTACTGGAGCCCCAGCGCTGTCCCAGGCTGGTTCAGCATGTGACGTCTCAGAGTTGTTGTCCCCAACCTGCTCCAAAAGATTGTAAAGCTGACACTTTCTGTTTTCCGAAATCACATGGGAACCTCCTAGACACAACTACCATGTTAGCGTGAATATGTGAAAGATGCAGCGCAAAGAATACTTGGGCACCTCAAATGAATTTATTTTGAAAAACTAACAGCATGTCACTTTACCACCAAAGACATCTGAATTTTAAAATGCAGCTACCCTGAAAAATGACAGAAGATGGAGAGATGTGCCTTGCCTGCAGCACCATACATACGTGTTACTTTGAGTCATTTTTGGAAAAAAAAAAAAAAAGCCTTTGCTGTTCGTATTTGTGATACCTGGGTGCCATCTGTGTCCAGATTGACTTTCTTGTTAGTGGTTTTTAGTGGTCGGGATGTCTTGAATGGCATTGCAAACAGCAGCAGTTGGTGAACGTAGAGTGGAGATGTATATAGGGACACGTACACAATTCCAGGCATTGTCTGTAGGATAGAGGGCAGCTGTTGCAGGCTCTGCATCCCACACAGGTTCTGAAGGCAAGAAAGGCTCATCGTGATGCATATAATTAACATACAGAATAAACTCCTTCCTATTAAAAATTCTGCCTGCCCAGGTCAGGGGTGGTCTTTGCAATTTGTTGAATTTGTATCTGCATGGCTGCTTCTCGCAGGGGGATGTGTGTATCTGGGGGAAGATGTACTGCTGAGATCTAGAGACTTCAGAAATCTGATTTTAAAAGAAATACTTGGAGGGGTGGAAGTAACTTAGAAACCTGAATACAATAGAAATATTTAGAACTAGTGTCCAGCAGGAAAATGGATCAGAAACACCTTCACCATGTATTTTAAGGTAAAAACAAGTAAAAAGGCAACATAAAACGGTTGTCTTCATAGTGTTTGCAGCGCAGGCTTTGGTGACTGCCTGCCAGCAGCGTGTGCTCCCATCACCAACAGAGTAAAATGTGGGGGCTCTGCTCTGGTACCTGAAACCAGCCCTGAACGCTGCTGTGCCTGCGGGTGCTGCCTCCCGCCCCCGCCGGGGTTTGGTTTCATTAGGCGAGAGAACTCATGTTGGTAACACAGGTCAGTGTTTTATTTCAGACGCACACGCCAGGAGCTCGCTGCGGCGTGCGCCCGGTTCCTCATCGCTTCGGCTGTCAGCGAAACAGGTGGGTTGGTTGTTTGAGCCGGAGAACAACGTGGTGTTTGTTCCCCCCATGCCGGCGTGGACGGCTCCTCAATAGCTTTTATGCCGATGTGAATAAAAAGCAGGGGTGGTGATGGATTTAATCACAGAGAGCCCAGTGCTGCATGCAATCCCCTCACCTAAGTGACACTCATAGGAGGATCTCTTGCTTTTCCTCCTCCTCCAGACTCAGAGCCTGAGTCTGAATAAAACACAGGACACTTGAGAGCTCTTTAAAGCTTTGTAAGTGAGGCTGTTTTCTCCCGGGTTTGTTATCTAGCAGGGCTGAACTTGCAGGTTGGTGATGTGCCCCGTGTTTTATGCAGCTTAGAAGTTCAGGAGACGCTTTTGTAGGAAATGCCGGCGCACCTGGGAAGCGGCAGCCGACATTCCTGAGGGGCCAGAGCTACAAATCTGCGCGGCGGGAGTTTCTCCTGTTGCTGTTAAGGCTGTAAGACAAGACTGTGGTGGTGGCTTCGTACTTGGTTGAAGTGCTGCTAATTCTGGCCTCTGCGCCTGTCGCTCACTGGAGCTGACATAGCTGCTTCTGCAGCCACCTGGTGAGTCACAGCAGAGAGGAATTTGTCACTGCAGCAGCGGGATTAAAGGCAAGGCTATCTGATGGGGTTTAGCTGGTGTGATGTTTCGTGGCCTCTGGATGGAGCCGTTCCGTTTCTCCTCAGAGAATCTCCTCTAGATCCCTTCAGTCCTGTTGTGTTGAGCGCACCTCGTGTCCTGCGCTCGTGTCATCCGTGCTGTTCCCCAAACACACCAGTGTCCACCTTCCTCAGCTCTTACACAAACTCCAGCTGCTGCCTTGCAGTATTAATTGGGAGGGTTCCTGAGGTTTTGCTAAGTTAAAACTGCCATATTGCCAACTGAAGCATGGTTTCTGGAGACCGGATACGTTTCTCCAGGGACTGGGGTTGGAAATTGCGAAATTCATTCCTTTCAGTGCTTCAGCAGAATGTATCCTTACCTATTTTTTAAGAAAAGGCTTCCGTGAAATAAAACCAAAGATGTGTTTGGTGCAGCAAATGGGACCTCCAGCTGTGTAAACAGATCAATGAACTGATTTGTGTTTGCTGACCAGAAGAAAAACCTAATTGCAAGTGCTCCATACTCAATGTTTGTGGTGAAACTAGAGTAATTGGAATAATGAGAAATCCAATTTACTTTTGTTTGGAGTTTATTCTACTTTAGGTTTCATTAAACCGGACTGGTGCAATGCACAGACCTTGCAAGGCTTGGGCTGGTGATGTATTCACCGTTTCTAGGCCTTCAAACTGACGTGTTCTTCATGGATTTCTTAAAATCTAAATCATCACATTTGCCATCTTTTAATACAACTTGAAATGACTGAATTAATATTTTTCTCGGTGTTTAGAGGCTCGTTTCACCCGCCGGAATCTCTTGCTTTGTGTTGCACAGCCATCGGTTGACTGAAGTTTGAATGCATCTGAACAGCAAAATGGCTCTTGGGTTGCCTCTGGTTCCAGATCTGTGCAGTTACTGACACCTGCAAGAGGAAATAACGCTTTCCTGCATGTCTTGGAGATATATTTCCAAGGAAAGCATTGCTGTATCAGCCCTCAAGTGTGTTTCATCTAAATGCATCTCTTGCATCTCTTTGGATTTACGTGAAAAAGAGAGGATGGAGATCCTGGCGTGATTGTATCTCTATGAGGGACGATATTCAGAAAGGTGAAAGATTTTAGACAGCTGGGGAGAAATACTCCAGGGAAAACAATAAGGCTGGAGTCATGTGAATATGTTTTCTCCATTTGAATGAGACAAAAGCTGTTTCAAGGCATCTTAAGTCATCTCAATTGCTGGTAACAGTAACGAAGACGGTAGTAAAGAGTTCTTAGAAGATTATTGCAAGGAGAGTAAAATTGTCACCAGCATTTAATAGCACCTTGAGTTATAATCAGTAAATTAGATAGACATATTGTTAGCTTATGCATCTCATTTGGAGAGTAGAAAATGAGTCCTCTGCAAAGAAAACAGAACGGGGTGAGCTCTGTATCTGCGAGGATGAGGAGAAAGGAAGAAGTGGTGGGAGGTTAATGGGGTGGGATTTCACCTGTATGAGTAGCTGATGAATGAGTCAAAAAAAAGCTACGGAAAATAGGGTTTTTTTAAAAGTTTTCGAAGGCAAGCCTGGTAAATTTGGAGGCAAAATCTCCCACTGCCAACAGAGACTAAACCCTGCAAGTTGGTTCCCTTTGCTACTGTTTAACAAAGGAAGCTCCTTATCCAGAAGTCTGGTAGGAAATCTATAGGCTTGAAGCATTATTTGTATCTCCCTATGGCAGAGGCAGGTTTGGTTCTTTGGTTCTGATGTTATAAATAGCATAAAGGCTGAGCTCTTCGAAGGGTCCCTAGTTCTGCAAAAAAACCCAGTGTGTTCAGTTGCAGTTGTAAACCTCTATTGTGATTTTTACTACATTTCAAAAGATTTTTCGCTGTTTTGTTTATCTTCTTTATAAACAAACACTTTAATGAGTCTCTGATCAAAGATTGTCCCTGTTCTATTCTAACAAGCACCTGTTTTTTTTCTTACCATTCCTTGTCAAGACGTGTTTCATCAGCTAAGAAGAAGTGATTTAAGGCGGGTCATGGCAAACTAATTGTATTTGAAAGCAGTAGACAGAAAAGCTTGAATTGTAGGAAATTTTTTTGTTAACTGATTTTCTTCTGGAAATGTGGAGGGGAGTGGGTTGTCAATGTGATTTCAGAGCACAGAGGTGGTGTCTGATCCCCTGGAGAAGGCTGTGCTTCCTTCCCGAGCACTCTGGCTCTAAATATTCCCATTTCTATCCTGAATACCTTCAGGAACATTTATAGTTTTTTTATTCATGTGCAGGTATTTTCTTTATATCAAGTAGTTCATATCATTTTCACTCTCTTCTCTTGCACAGTTGCTGACAGTGATCATGTATCCCACTTTAGCTAAGCTGAGCAAGCCAGACTGATTTAGTCATTGCTTGTAAAATAAGACTTTCTGAACTCTGACCATCCTGGTAGCCGGTTCCTTCACTCGAGCTGGAGTTCACCGTTCCTGGCCGTACCACAGGCTGCCCAGGGCCAGGAGCAGGGCTGGAACACTCAGAACATTACATTAGAAACTCTCTCACTGGTGCCTTTCAGTCTTTCGAAAGAGAAAATTACTTTTGGTAGCCATAAATTGCAGGCCTCAAAAAAATCAGGACATACTTTTTTTTTTCAGACCTTTTGCACAAGAAAAGGGCATTATATCTGCCTGTGTAGTTGGTTGACCCCGAATTTTAAAATAGCTGGGTTCTTTTCTTCCTCATCAAATGAAAAGAGGAATGAGACACAGAATAGCAGCCTTTTTTTAGCCGTGCAGTTACACCTGTCTGTTTGTGCGTGACCTTAATTATTGTATCGAAACATTTGCTCTGTTGCATGAATGTACAGGGGCTTTTTTTAACGCTGCTTGGAATGTGGCCTCCATGTATTTGAAAAACTCAGCATTGGTGGTTTCAGGATGGAAAACTCAGCATTGGTGGTTTCAGGATGGGTGAGACCTCACGGTGGATTTTGCCATGGTTTTCTTCCCAGTTCTGTCTGCAGCCCAACCTTCAGTCATGCTCAAGGAAGTGTTCTCACTTCTCACGTTAGTGCAAATACGATATTTTGTCAGAAATGACACAATTCCAGTGTGCGTGGCTGTAGGTGTTTGTCTCATAGGTTGTTGTGGCTATACTTTGGTATATGGGGGGGATATAGGAGGAATTCATTATAGGAGTAATTAATTATTTTGGGCTTGTTTCTTTAAAACTAGTGTTTCGTAAAAAAAAAAATTTCCTTCTTTCTTTGGTAAGTGTTCCTGAAAATTCCTTATATCTAACGTTTATATGTATTTAGAATGTTTTCTGGGGTTGTTTCCAGCCAGGCTAAGCTGGCTGTTCCAGGGTTGACCCAGTAGCAACATCTCCCGGATTTCCACGTCAGAGTGAGACTGAGCACCACAGCCGAAAAACCCTCCTAGGCTTGGCTTCAGGATTGATGCAGAGGTCGGTGCTCGTAGATGTGTGCCCCAAGAGGAAGAGTCAGAAGAGATCCGGGGGTCTGGTGTCAGGACCTGTCCCCTGCGAGTGACACAGCTCGATTCAAGCAGTGGTGGCTTCATGGGTTACAAAGCACTTGGACTGGGGAGGGTCTTCAGTGGGGTACAGTCACTGTTTGGTGTAGTTGTATGGGTCTGGAAGACGAGGTGAGGAGGTGAGATGAGAGAACTCAGGGCCAGCACCTAGAGCAGGACATAGGTCTAGGAACCCGTGTGTGTCCGTGGAGCAGCATCTGGAGCAAGTGTGTGACCAAGGGTGTGACTGCTGGTGGAGATGGAGCTGGACGAGGGAGTGAAGGGACCTGGAAGCTGGGGATGGCCCTGTGTGTCTCTTAAGGACAAGGACGAGACCGCAGGAGGATGTGGTGACCAGAGGGACCAGGGAAGTCCCAGCCAGCTGCTGGAGAGATGGTTGAGTCTGGGGGTTGACTGAGATCACATGTGTGTGCGCACGTGTGTAGGTGTCTGTAGGCATGAGGCACCTGGGAAGACTGGGATCCAGGGTCAGCTGCTGGATGGATCCACACTGCACCAATGTACATGTAGACATTTCCCAGTAATTCAGCCTCTCCCTCTAACAGGCTCCTGAAGTAAGTGTGTCTCCTCCTCCTTGGGCAGACACTGTTGGTTACAATTTGGAAGATTTGAGGGTGAAAGAGAGAGTGGAAGAAGCTGAATGCCCCAAAGCACCTTTTGGGGATGGGAGGAATTAAGTAATCAGCAAAGCTGTGCTGGGATGTTTCATTCTAATAATCTCTTTTGTGTTTCAGCCCTGGCCCAGTGTATCCAACCTGGCCAAGGATTTCATCGATCGTCTGCTCACAGTGGACCCCAGTGACAGGATGACAGCCCTTCAGGCCCTGAAGCACCCATGGGTGGTCAGCATGGCAGCCTCGTCCTCCATGAAGAACCTACACCGTTCCATCTCACAAAACCTTCTCAAGAGAGCGTCTTCCCGCTGCCAGAGCACCAAGTCCGCACAGTCCACCCGCTCCAGTCGCTCCACCAAATCCAACAAGTCACGGCGAGTCCGGGAGCGGGAGCTGCGGGAGCTCAACCTGCGCTACCAGCAGCAGTACACTGGCTGAGCACCGGCTGGGACCTGCCGGGCGGCTTTCCCGATGTCTTCTCTGCGGTGTAGGAACATCCATGTTCCTCCCTCCCTCCCTCGAGGTGTCCCCCCCATCCATGAGGAGGTGTGCCCCCCTGTGCAGAGGAAAGGGAACCTCGCGGAGGCCATCACACCCTGCGAGCTGTGCCACAGGAAACGAGGGAGCCCTTGTGGGCTCAGAGCGCAGCTCAGAGCCTCAAGTCATACACAAATTAAGGAGCCACGTGGGGAGAAAAGCTCTTTCTGTAGCCCAGGAGCTTGGTTGTTCATAGTTATTTATTAATTCCAGAGCGTTAAGTTTCTCTCACTTGCATATGAAAAAAAAAAAAGAAATCACTTTATGTGTATGTACATCCACGTATGTGTGTGCGATACATGTGTGGGTGTGTATATGTATTTTAAAATTACATATACACAAATTTTGAGCTGGTTTAGTCAGACTGTGGTCCCTTTGCAGTGAAGCAGGTATGAGTCACATGCAGTTAGAAGTAGGATAGCTCTGACTCACTGGCGTGCTGCCCACCGGCTCCTCATCCCGGTACAGCTCTGAGGAGATGCCAGACAGCAGTTTTCCATGACGATTGGGAAGCTGCGAGGTTTCCCCTGAGGGCTGCCATCCGCCTGATGACATCAAGGGTTTACTCAAGCTGTGTGAGAGCTGCCCTGCAAATTGGCAACACAGGCTGAAGTGCTGCGAGCTCAGGGCTGGAGTTTGGTTCCTTTGATCTGGGTGCTCTTGAGGGAGGGGTGGGAAGAGGATCATTGTCCTGTAGAATTTCATGGTATGCAGAGAGTTGTTTTTAGCAAGGCAGGATTTTTGGAGGTCCTGTGCTGTCCCCCTTGAATAATCCTTCCCCTGTTTGCAGCAAGAGCAGTGCCTATCACGCAGGGTTTGTTGTTGTCACCTGGCTCTGTCACGTCTGTGACCTGTTACACATCTTGTGCCCTTCACACTAGAGTTACCAATCGTGTCGCTTCGCTAAAACTTTGGTGATTCCAGGTATTGCTCCCTGTCTGCAGGTTTTTATGGGGCTCCTCTGCCTTGCGTGCCTGTCTTGCCCCAGTCTTGCTGTCCCTGCTCTGGGAGCTGTTGGGATGGCCACAAATGACCCCATAGCACCAGGGTAGGGGCTTGAGCAGCAGAGATCCAATCCTGGAGAGTCAGCAGAGGTAATACCCTAGAGACAGTGCAGAAAAACTTAATTGCTGTTAGGTGTGACTTAAATCCAACAGGAAAAAGCTGCCTTTCAGGTTTTCTTGTGCTGGATGGGTGATGTGAGGGCCTCTTGTGAAGGACCTCTCAGGAGAGGTGGGTGCTGTAGAGCTGAGGTTTGTGCAGGCCTGCTGAGACATCTTCCCAGCTGGTCCGAGCAGCAGAGCGGGGCTGTTGGCACAATCTCAGGGTGGATTTGGCTTCTTGTGATAGCAGAGCCAAGATCTGCAGTGACGGCGAATGCTGCTCTTTGAAGCTTTTCAGACAAAGCCGTACGGTTTGCTTCATGCTGGGTACTTGGGAAGTGCTGGCGTAACTCTGGGCTGAAAACGCAGGCTCTGCAAGCTCAAGGGGCTGGCAAGTGTGGCCTTTCCGCCCAGGATTGATGTCTGTGCCGCTGTGTTTCGGTGCCAGCAAGGTTTTAAGTGGTTGGTCACATCTCCAGGGAGCTGTAGCTGTACTGGCTGCAGCCCCTCCTGGTCAGCAAACAGCAAAGCAGCGCAGCCGCAGTGGGAGAAGAGTTTTCTGTGCTAAGGAGAGGGGGGGAAGGAGGAAAAAAAAAAAAAAAAAAAAAGAATTTCTAGGGGTGTGCTTCCCACCCCAAAGCTGGGCTGGGTCATAACTGCTGTGAGCACAGCCCGGTGCAACCAGGGGGGCGGTGGGAACATGGCAGAGGAAACCTGAGGGCAGCCAGTATGTGTCACAGGGGTGAATTCTAAATCCTTTTGCATGGTTTTGCATGTTATTTGGAAAACTCCACGTCATTTGCAGGCTGCCCTTTCTCTGAGTGGCCATCCTACCGTACAATAGAATTAGTTTGATTGGAAAAGACCTTTAAGATTGAGTCCAACCATTAACCCAACCCAGTCAAGTCCTCCTCTAAACCGTGTCCCTAAGAACCTTGTCTACACGTCTTTTAAACACCTACAGGGATGGTGACTTCACCACTGCCCTGGGCAGCCTGTTCCAGTGTCCGACAACCCTTTCTGTGAAGAATTTTTTCCTAATATCCAATCTAAACTTCCCCTTGCACAACTCAAGGCTGTTTCTTCTCGTCCTATTGCTGGTTACTTGCCCAACACCCTCCGTGCTACAACCTCCACATGCAGTCTTTCTCCCATCAACATTGATGGATACCACAGAATTACAAAAATTGTTCTTTTCAACTCTGTGGACTGCAAAAGAAAGTTTCTTCAGCTTCTTTTGCCTTCTCATGTAGTTTTCCGTGGTTCGTTACCATGAACCATAAACCAGGCGTTATTTCTGTCAAAACAGGCAGCTCCATAAACAATTCAGTGCCCCTGATGTTACTGCCAAGAGCTCTCCAAAAGCAGCAACCACTCTAAGACAAGAATCGACTGGAATTTTGTTCTTCCCCTGTACATTGTGAGCTGGCAGGATGCTTTCTCAAAGGGCTTCTGGTTTTGAGCCATTATTCATAGAGTCTTCTGCATGTTCGGAGCATCACACCCAGACACTGTGATCTCTTTTACCTCCTGGGTTCTTCCATGGCCCTCCCCAGATTATCTGGCATGTTTATCCTCAAAACAGGTGGTTTTGCCTGTGCAAGGAGGTCACACTGATGAACTGAGCCAAGACCTGTAGAACTGAGACCCTTCTCTTTGACCACTAGACCATCACAACGCACAGGAGTGCAGGTGTCTACCCAGGCTGTTCCTTCGTGCCTTCTCCTGTGTATGGGGGGTGGATGAAGGTGGAGAGGAGGTCAGGATGGTGGGCTCTGGTCTGTCCAGGCTTGTTTCTCCACCTTCACAAAGCAGAACGAGAATCTTCTAATCTGTGACAATTTTTGCTTTGTCGCTCTTTTCAGCGATTAGGTTTTCACCCACAAAAGTTAAGTGTGTTTGGGGTGGAATATGTTTTGGAAAGTGAGATGTTACTGTGTATGTTCTCCTAACAGTGTCAGTTTTCTGTGATGATGCTCTAATGGCTGGGGGGTGAACTGGCAGAGGGGAGGATCCTTCACGCTCATGAGTGATGCTGGGTAGCTGCAGCCTGCCTCCTTGTGCTGTGGAGATGTTTGTTGTCCTCAGGCATCCTGCTATGAGAGAATTGCACCAAAGAGGACCACATCCATCCCATAAGGGGCTTCGGCTTTTCTAGAAAAAAACTGAAAAATCAATGTAAACACGAGGAAAATCTTTATAGGCTTTCTTTCCATCATTTGATTGTAACTCTCCTGGCTCAATCCCTCTTCTTTTTCTAAATTCAGTATTTGCAGGAAATCTTACACCCAGAACAATAACGCGTGGGCAGAGGGGAGACGAGCAGAGCTCTGTCCGAGCATCCCTTGGAGTCCTCAGTGATCTTCCTGTCTTCACTCTGTCTGGAAAACTGTGATGTCCAAACACTACATTGCAAGAACAATTCCTCAGGTGCTTTTATCCTTGCAATGGGGGCACATTTTCAGCTGGGTCTGCTGGGAGGGGAACAGGCAAACTGCTGTAATTTTGAGCCGTAGTTTAGGTGCCTTCAGTCTGTCCTCTAAGAAGCTCTTCACTGTGAATTATCTCGATCGTCTGTCTTCATTTATATTCCGCAGGAGTATGTCAGTGCTCAGTTTATCTTAAGTCTCAGGAGTTTACACTTTTCAGGTGTGCCTTGTTTGGGGATTTTAGAAGCTAAAATACCCGGATTTTTTTTTTTTTCTGCTCTTCTGTTTAATTTTTTAAATCCCCTTCTATGGCTCTGAATGGTGGTTCTTAATTCAGCTCGTGGGGTTTTTTGGAGGATTTCTGCTGGTGCTGAATTAGCCAGGAGAACGCCGGTAACAAATGCGTGTTCCAGACCATTGCTGAGTTGCCGTCTTTATATTACCTGGGCTGCACATCTCAGAGTGGTTTTGTTTTCTGTACTTTTGTTCATGCCATGAATATGAAGCTGGAATGACACCTAGTGGCAAATTGTTGTGTGTCCTTGTCCAAGTACAGCCCTCTCCTGGGTACATTCCCACATGTTCAACAGCTTGCTCGATGGGACACTGTTTTCTCCTTTACTGATCCCAAAGAACAGCATCTGAGCCCATGCAGGGGAGCGTGAGTCCACGTGCATGAACTGGAAGGGATGCTCAGTGCTGGGGAAAAGACGCGTGTGGCCACCCCACCAGTGTCTGAAGGGGATGCTCACGAGCACCCTGCCTTGGGGAGACAGCTCAGGGCTCACCAGGAGAAAGCTGGAATCAGTAGGTTTGGGACTTTCTTGAGACATGATGGAGCAGCTCAGTGTGTTGCTTCCCAGTGCATTCTGTTTCAGGGAAAAGCACTTTTAAGGAGTAGAGGGAACTATGGTTGGTTGTGTTTTGGAACTTAGCTGTACTGTGTAAAACAATCCCAGTGTTTTGTTCCTGTGAGTCTGGCTGCTCTCTTGGGCAAGAGAACTATGGCATCAAAGAATGTGGCCTGTTGATTCCTTGATTTTTTTTTTTCCCCCGAGGGTTATTGGAAATGAATGTGAAAAGGTCTTCCAGGAATAACATTAGGTGGTCTACATACTTGTGAAGCTTTGCATCCAGATTTTTTAGTATGTAATGTATTTTTCCATGCATTTTGCTAAAACAGCAGTTACTTGTCCATGTTTGATTTACTTCCCACCCTTCTCAGGCTTCTAAAAACCTTAATATGTCAACCCAGTGGTGGTAGAAACTCCCCTTCCTTCAATTCAGAAGAAATCTGTGCTATTTAACGCTGAGATTGTGGTAACATCCAAATGCTTCTGCAAGTTCCTGGACTGCATTTTTCTTGGAAACATGTGGCCAGACGTGAGGGACAGCTTTATGTGATGAGAGTCAGCCCAGACAGAAGGGCTCTGACCTGCTGGCTTCGGTAGCGATGTGGAAACCAGCTGCAGTGTAGGGCCTGCCTTACATATTTATTTTGGAAATTATAAACCCTCAAACTCTTAACTTCTTTGGAATTTGGGTATTTTCTTCTTTAAAGTCAGATATTTTCTGCTCTGCTAATTTCCATTCTTTCCCATACCCTGCTCCATTTCTCAATCCTGTTTACTACCCAGGTGTTTGGCTAAAGTACCGATACAGTCCACTTATATGTTGTTCACAAATGGGAGTAGGGGTTGTGGTTAACTCGACTACTGGGCAGCAACTCTGGGTTTGGCTCTGCAGGAGCTGTGGTGAGTCCTGGAGCCAGGTCAAAGCATCTGTACGGTGGGAGAAGGCTCTGAGGACCCCGCAGCACAGGCTCAGCTCAAGATGATCTTTTACAACATAGAACGAGTGCCTGGCTGTTCCAGGCCTCTTATCAGACTGCATGAAGCCCGTAGTCCTAGTTTAAGTGATGATGCTAAAGATTCGGAGGGTTTGAGGCAGGGTAAATCAAAATCTCAATTATTTGACTTAATTTAGTTTTCTAAATGAAGCAAAGGAACACAGAGATTGGCTTTTTGGGGGCATCACACCCTCTGAAGGAGTCACAGTCTGTTCTCTCCAGCAGTGTGAGCCCTGGGATTTGCAGGGAGGGTGTTTGTGTCCCAGCCTCTCACCAGCTCAGCTTCATCCTGGAAAACACCACGAAGTGCCTGTACCACTCGGTGCCAGATGCTCAGCCCCAAGTTGCCTGCACCTCTCTTGGGAGGTTTTTGGTGCTTTTTTCTGCCCACTCAGTCTCGCCTTGTTCAGCCTGGATTAAAAATGCAGCTCTTGGGTGCTCCGCAGTCGGGTGCCTGCGTGTCAGCTGTGCCTTACTGAGCAGGAAATTTGCAAAAAGTTTAAAAAAAAAAAAAAATGTGAAGCAGCAGGGATGTGCAGTGGCAACAGCATCACAGAGCTTGGTACCTTGCACGCTTGGTGAGGGAGCTGTGCCTGCCTGGTGATGTTTTTTCCTTCTCCCGCTGCGGTGATACTGTAGACCCCTTGTGTGTGACGGGCGAGCTCCTCGCTGCTGTTGCGGATCATGTTGCACTGTGTTTGTCTGCTGAACGTAGGGAGACCCACAGCCCCAACGTGGTGTGTCGGACACGAGCAGCTCCTGCGAGCACACCCAGATGTCGTGAGTTTTCCTGTTGCCCTTCTCTACGGAAAGAGACCTCCCGGGAAGCTTTCGGGACCGGAGCTCTTCCGGCACTTGCTGTTATTTTTGGTCACCAAATTTCCGGTGCTGGGTTGGAATGGTTTGGAAGTAACTCCGGTTGCATCCTGTTCATCTCACAACGGGGCTGTTTTAAGAAGCCTCCAGTTCTGTGACTTGCCTTTTGAATCCTGTCTTTACACTAAGGGCTGTTGTAGGATGAGGTCTGAACCATTGTAATTAGTCTGTAACGTTACGATTAGAGTGTACAGAATTATTTATTTTGTGTACTCGGTCTGCTAAACATGTTAAATGTATTCTGTGTACCCCATTGCTCTGCTGTAGTTACTTCTGGCTCGTGGGCTGACTGCTGACAAGCGCCGCCTTCCCGGCTCTGAACCAGAAAATGCAGCAAAAGCCAGGAGCTGCTCCCCCCTCTGACATATTCTTGGAGCACAGCAAGAAGGTACTGAAGTGCCTGTAAAAGAGTTTCCCGGTTTCTTTAATGCAGCTGCCAGGCCAGGAGCTGCCTGAGGGAGAGCTGGGATGCCCATGGGGATGTTCTGGGGGAGTCGGGCATTCAGTCTATTGCTGCAAGGCAGGATTTGGGGGGTGAACAGACACTTTGGGACATTTTTTCACCTGTCTTTGGGTGCAAGGTGACAAACAGGGCCAGGTAAATACCCTGGTATGCCCACAGCAACTTGTTTCTCTCTGGTTTCACTCTGAGCAGCTTTTATAGGCCAACAGGAAAACCTGTAATATCAAGTGAAAAATGTGTACCCCTTTTGAGCCATCTCCTGCTGGAAGGGAGGTGATTTTTCAGGGGCAAAGGACCCTGTCCCAGCAGTGGTAGAGGTGACAGTGACCTGAACACACAGAGCAAACGACCCATAGTGCTGCAGTTCATTCATTCCCATTTGAAGTTTGGTGTGGCCACCAGCTTCTTCTGCCCTTGTGGCCCGTCCTCACATCTCTGATGTTCAGCTGTCTTCAAGGTCATTTAGGAGCTAGCTAAAGCCAAAGGAGAGTGTGCTGCTTTCATGTGGTGGGTCTTATTTCAGGTACCACGGAGTGAAAGCACACTCCAAATGTCACGGCAGAGCAGTGGGACCAGTGTATACCCAGTGCAGCTGCTACCGTCGGCCTTAGGGGAGATTTGCAAGGAACTCAGCCCCCAAACCCCTGTCTATGTGTCCCAGGTGAGGCTTTCCAAGGTGAAGGAGTCCACGCCAGCAGCTTCACCAGTTTCTCTATAAGCCGCTGTTCCCCCACATCAGATTGCTCCAGTTGCTCCCTGCAGAGCAGACCACTAAGTAGGGCTAAATTTTATCCAAGCAAGCTAAAACTTCTCAGCCCTGGGCTGTATTTGAGCAGCTTTTGGGTTTTGTTTGGTTTGTTTTTTAAACTCAAGCCTATGGGCCAGACTATTTGACTTTGCCTTCCATTCATGATCTATAACCCTTTCCACAGGCGTGTCTCTGCCTGGCCTGGGATGTCTCCAGGGATGGGGCATCCACCACCTCTCTGGGCAACCTGGGCCAGTATTTCACCAGCCTCAGTGTACAAAATTTCTCCCTCATGTCCAGCCTGAATCTCCCCTCCTTTAGTTTAAAACCATCACCCCTTGTCCTATCACAACAGGCCCCGTTAAAAAGTCTGTCCCCATCTTACAGGCCCCGTTTAAGTACAGAAGGGCTGCAATAAGGTCTCCCTGGAGCCTTTTCCAGGCTGAACACCCCAACTCTCAGGCTATGAACCCACCCTTAATGCTGCCGTGGTCTCTGGGCTGGTGCCAGGCTGTAGATTTGTGTGTGTGCAGACCCCCTGAGCAGCCCTTGCTCCTCAGCCAGCCCCGCTCCCCCCAGCCTGCGTGCTGTGTCCTGCCTGCTGCACCGCGGGGCACCCAGCTCCGGGAGCTGCTGCAGTGCGGGAGAGGAGCGCAGGGTGCCCCAGACTTCCCCCGTGCACCCTCTGTACCGGTCTGCATCACACAGGGAAAGGAGCCAGAGGCAGCACCTGGTACAAGCAAACGCTCACACTTTATTGCTCTGTGAGGTGGGGTGCCTTGCTGCCAGCTCAGCCGCTCGCCGGCTCTGCTGAGTGCACCATGCGGGAGATGGGATCCCTCCGGCACCGGCTCTATCCCTGAGCAACAACGTAGTCGATCCAGCTTCGGAACTTGCTTACGCGGGTGTAGATGGTGGGCACATTGACGTTGCAGTAGCTGTTTCCCCAGGAGACGATGCCGATCAAGGTCCAGATGCCATCGTTCTGGTATACCAGAGGTCCACCGGAGTCACCCTGTGGAGAAAACAACGCCTGCTTAGTGGTCCTAGCATGTGCTCCAAACTGGTCCCTGCCATCCCCGCTGCCCGGTCCCTTGGACACAGTTAAATATCTGAGTCCATAGATGGAATTCCCCGCTGTCCTCCTTCTCGTCCCTGTGGTGCAGCGGGACCTTGGCTCCTTACCTGGCAGGAGGAGGCGCCGGCCGCGCCGGCACAGAGCATGGAGCTGGTGATCTTGTTGCCCCAGTACTGCGTGCACTGGCTCTGGGAGACCAAGGGCAGGGACACCTGCTGCAGGAGCACGGCCGAGGCTTGGGCTGGGGGAAAGAAGCACCACTGAGTCGCCCCGTCTGTCACTGGGTCTCCTGGAGCCTTTGGGAGCACACAGACGCCCTGGGCATGCTCCCAGATATGGGCGCTGCCTTGCAGAGCACAACTGCCCCCTCCCCACGTGCACACGGTGTCACCCCCTGCCAGGTGTCCCTGGGCACCACTCCCGGAGGCTGTGGCATACGTACAGTAGATGCTGTCGCGTCCCCAGCCTGTGGTGACACACTGGAGGTTGTCAGACAGAACCAGGTTGGCGGGGGGCAGGCAGACGGGGGAGACACGGGCTCCCAGCTGGGCGGGCGAGGAGAGCTTCAGCAGGGCGATGTCATTGTTGAGGGTCTTTGAGTCCCAGTTGGGGTTTGTGACAACCTGCCAAGAAATACCGTAGCGCTTTCATCCCTGCCACGGCTCCAGCCCTGTCCCAGGACCACGGCCGTGTCACCCTGGCTCACCTTGGCCACGGACTTCACTTGAACGGACTCTACCCTGGAGCTGCGATCATATTGCCCGAGGACGACGACGTGGCTGTATGGGCTGCAAGAGGTACGGGAGTCAGGGGGAGGCGTGGGAGCAACACCAGGAGCCACCGTGGGTGTGGGGCACCGTGTGCCTAAGGGAGGCCACCGTGGGGACAGCCAGGGAGGGAGTCCCGGGCTGCTCAGTTCCCAGGGTGCCAGCCTTTGGGGCTGTCCCAAGCACCGCTCAGCAATGCCCAGTGCATCCCAAGCCCCTGCCAGGTGGCCCCGCCATGGGCTGGCCGGTCACCGCTCCTCACTTGAATTCACAGTGGGCAGCCGTAACGACCCAGTTCTCGTTGATCAAGGAGCCGCCGCAGAAGTGGGATCCCAAACGGCTCTGGGGAGGAAAAAGGGAGGAAGAGCTGGGCTGGGCAGGCTGAGCCGCCTCAAAACTGGGGACAGACAGAGTGTCACAGGTCTCCTTGGTGCTTGCCCAGCTTGCTGTGCTGTGCCACCGCAGTGCTTACGGCACCAACTCTGCCTGGGGAGTGAGAACGTGCCATACCCGCAGGGACACCTGCCAGGGCCACGAGCCGGGCACCGCATTGTGCCCATTGATGATCCTCTCGTCGTTGCGCACTGAGGGGCTGATGATGGGCACCCCACAGCCTGCAGGAGAGCGAGAGGGGCACAAGGGGGACACGGAAAGCCCAGGGCTTGTGCCTGGGGGCTGTGTGTGCCAGCACGGGTGGCTTTGAGTCACCATCCCCAGGGTCCCCCGGTCCTGCTGCGTCCCGAGGACCTCCCCACACCTGTGGGCAGCGCTTACCTGAGACGGTGCTGGCAAGGGCCAGGCAGGCAACTACCCACAGAAGCGCCATCCTGGGAAGACACGGCTGTGCCCCAGGGGCCACCAGCTTTATAGAGCAGCTGGGAGCCGTGTGGCTCATAGCCCAGCAGGGCAAGGTCACCCTCCTGCTTTCTGCCAGCTGCAGCAGCAGTGATGGGCCACACCTGGCACCTACCTTGCCCCGTGTAAGTGGTGACATGGGAACATGCTGTCAAAAGGCACCCTGGGGTGCTTGGTCTATCACTGCAGTGAGTTGTGTCAGTTCTCATGGCAGCTGGTGAAGCTGAAGAGGGAGAGCGCTGCAGGGCTGTGATGGGGGACACAGGGGGCTGCTTGTGGGCACACAGCTGGGGTAGCAGTGGGGCTGGATGTGCTGGGACAGGCAGCCGTGCCTGCGGTGTGGGAGGTCACTCTGTTCCCAGGCCCGTTTCAGAGCTGTTGGCACCAGGGCTGTTGTTCCATGTGGCCATGGAGCCCCGGCCTTGGACAGCGCTGGTCCCAGACGGATGCTCCCAAGGCCACCCCTTGAACCACGGCCCTGGTGCAGGTGAGCGTGTCCCAGAGCCAATGGAGCAGGTGGGGAGGGCAGACACCTTCCCAGGCAGGTGGGAGACAGAGGGGAAAGCTGGGCAAGCACAGCACGAGGACCAAGACAGCGGGCACCTCACCAGCCGAGGTTGACCCCTCCACCTGAGCATCCCCACACCTCTGCTGCTGCCTGACCCCTCGCCCCAGGGCTGCATGCTGGGGAACAGCACGGTCCTCTCCAGACTGCACACAGAGGGTAGGTAGTGTCTCCACTATCCCCGTGTCCCTGGGTGATGCTCCCAGGGTGGCACTGGGTGCAGGGAGCCATCCCTGGGGTGATGCTGAGCATAGGGATGGATCCCCCCTGTCTCTGTGCCACCCCCACGCCCTCATCCCTGCCCTGACCCCCCGGGGAGCAGAGCCTGGACACCGGTGAGTGATTGCAGAGCTCAGGCCTTTATTTCTGGCAGCGGTGCCACACAAGGACAGCAGGATCTGGCCCACGTGGCAGAGCGTGGAGCCTTCCCAGGGTGCTGCAGGGGCTGAGCACAAGGATGGAGCACAGGAACAGCCTTTGCTCCTGATCTTCGCATGGCACCTGGGGAGGAGATGACCATCACCTCTGGACAGCAGCAGCGGATGGAGGGACAGCCAGGGTGCAGGGTGGTGCTGTGCATCATGGAGGAACCTTGGGATAGGAGGATGCTCAACACACCAGACGCAACTCAGTTTGTGTTCTCCAAGATGCTCAAATGTCTTGGACTCCAGTCCTGTCTGGGGCCAGCAGTTGGGCAGGTCAGCAGAACTCAGAGCTGTCCCTTCACGCCAGCAGGAACAGGGTTGGCAGCACCACCCAGGGCAGTGAGACCCCCTTGTCCCCTTCTCCTCTGCGGCTGTGAGCCACGGTGAGCTGGCTGAGCTGCTCTCCACCGACTACGCAGGACCCAGGCAGCAGCACCACCAGATCTCTGGGCTGAGCCAAAACAGAGGAAGACCTTCCATGGCTAAAACCCTCTTGCAAGCCTAGGTCTAGCAAGGCTCCAGTACACTGTGAAGCTGTGGTGGTAACAGACTCGGTGGCCAGGACACACTGGCTCAGAGGGCTGTTTGGAGACTCTGGGAAATGCAAATATCTCTGCAGTCCCATGGAGACATGGACTCACCCCAGCTGCAGATTCCTGTCCTTTGCTCTGTGGCTCCTCTTTCTCCTGCAGGCAACAGGCCAAGCCTGAGCAGCCTCAATTCCTGCCTCTGCAGGCCAGAAAAATCGCTATGGGTCGATTTTCTTCTGACACAGGTCTCCCGGGACTGGTGCTTGCAGGGGACAGTCAGTTCAGCGAGGCAAGACCAGAGCAGGGTGGCACATGTCCAGACTGTCCCCAACACAGGGCAAGGTGCTGTGCGTAGGAGATGCCACGTGTCACCTCCACTCTCCTCAGAGATGTCCTGCGTGGTCCGTACGTCCGTGGGGACAGCGGGGAGCGGGCTGTGTGGTGCAGTGTCAGGCACACTTGCCCTTGCGAAGGCAGAAGGGCAGCTCCGGGGCAGGGACCAGGATGGTGCTGAAGATGGGCCGGTAGCTCTCGGGCAGGACCTGGGGGTGCTGTGCCATCATTTCCAGCACCATGTGCCGCACCTCCTTGGAGACGTCGCCCCGCAGATCCAGCAAGGTGGAGATGTGCTCATCGCTGGGTAGAGAGCAAGAGGTGAGTCTGGGTGCTGCTGGCCCATGGCACCGTCCACAGGGCTCGTGTCCCGCAAACCTCCCACGATCCAGAGAAGGTGAGCCGAGACCAGGGGAGAGCTGGTACTTTGCACCAGCCAACTTTAAAATTTGCTTGAAAATAACCCCACAAACCTTGTGAATTTGGTTTTGACGTTTCATGGGTTTCAGCTGACTCTGTTATTTCCAATTTGGTGTGATTTCTCACACTTTTTTTGGCCACCAAAGGTGGGTGAATGCCACAGCACAACTGCTTTTTCCTTTACATCTTTGCCCTTGGGACTTTGCAAGAACCCCTCAAATCTGAAGCGTGGGAAAATGAAACCTCAGAGAAGAGGGGGAAAAAAAACCCAGGTTTCTGCCTGCTCTGCAGCATAACCTCATGGGGTCCAGCCCAAACCTGGCACCTCTGGGCAGACTCACACCTACCCCATCTCACGGGAGGGCAGAGCTGGGCTTCTTACCTGACGTCAGGGTACTTGTTGGTGAAGCCCAGCACCTCCAGGCTGAGCAGTGCCGGGTCCTTGAGACAGATCAGCTCCCGCAGGGCAAAGACGGCCTCCAGGCTCTGCTGGCTCCGGTCCAGACCCTGGGAGGGAGAGTGGCCACGTGTGGGACTGGAACGAGGCCACTGCAGTGGCTGCTGAGATGCAGCCTGGTCCTCAGCGCCCACGTGAGGACCTGGCTCCTTTCAGCTGGTGTCTTCCCATTCAGTGTGTCCCATCGATCAGGGCCAGCTCACCCCAAGGTGAGCCGAGATTCTGCAGCCTCACTGATCTGTGCTGGGCAGGGTGGATGGTCCCCCGAGCCACAGAATCACAGGATGGTTGGGGTTGGAAGGGACCTCTGGAGATCACCCAGTCCAACCCACCTGCTAAAGCAGGTTCACCTGAGCAGATCACACAGGAAGGTGTCCAGGCGGGTTTGAATGTCTCCAGAGAAGGAGACTCCACAACCCCTCTGGGCAGCCTGTCCCAGGGCTCTGGCACCCTCAAAGTAAAGAAATTTCTCCTCATGTTTAGATGGAACTTCCTGTGCTTCAGTCTGTGCCTGTTGCCCCTCACCCTGTCATTGGGCACCCCTAAAAAGAGTCTGGTCCCAACCTCTTGACACCCTTCAGACATTTATAAGCGTAGTTCCTCCCTAAGCCAACTCCTCCCATCTTGGCCTCACAACTGCCCAAGTGTAGCAGCCCTGTCTTGTTCATGGGCTGATGGACCCACCCCATCTGCTGTGGGCTGGAGGGGAGCAGGGGGGTGACAGAGAGGAGCTCTGAGCTCCTTGCACTGACCTAGTTGCGTGATGCTCTCCACCCACAGCCCAGCCTGGCTCCCCATCACACCCAGGCACCTCTCACCAGGCCACAGAAGAGCTCCCGGAGCTGCGTGGCGTCCTGCAGCAGGCGGTCGCAGAGCTGGCCCCGCTCCTCTTTGCTCTTGCACACCATCTTCTTCTGCATGAGCGCCCGCAGGTACTGGCTCGTCACCAGGAGCTCGCTCTCCGTCAGCAGCAGCTGGGCAGGGGAGAGCTGTTAGCGCCAGGCATCGCCTGGGTGTCGGACCCCAATTGTCCATGGAAAGACAGAGGGGAAAGGGGCTGGATGCAAGACCATGCCGTGGGGACAACCTGCTGGGGAGCCCCCTGGTCAGAGGGGCAGAGAAGGTAGCTGAATTTGGGGGAAAACCCTGAACATCTCTGCACGACGGTGTTCTCAGCGCTGCTCCAGAGGATACAGGCTCTCCAGCAAACCCAGCAGCGACTGCAGCTCCTGCACCCAACTGCCCAATCTCCTCTCCTAACAGTCAAGCAGCCATTTGAAGGACGCCTCACAGCACCCCTACCATGAAGACGGGTTTCCTGACGCGGGAGAAGTCCTTTGCGTACTTGTCAATCACTTCGCACATGCTGCTGACGAGCTGGGACCCGGAGAGCCACTTGCGGGAAGGCAGCTGCAGGCAGAGGGGCTGGAAGAAGCAGAGGAGCAGCGTAGGGCACCCCACATCGCATCGCTCTCGCAGCAGCTGTGGGGCAGGGTGACACCCCCCAGCGCTGCCCACCTGCTGCCTGGCAGCACGTCCGCTTTGCCTTGCAAAACCCCCAAGGCTCTGCTGCCAGCCAAAAGTCAGCATAAAAATAGAAGAGTGGTCCAGATTAGGAAATTATGGAAGTACACTGTGTCTGCTCCTCCCTGAGACTCTGAAATCCACATTTCGGGGCTTTTTCTGGGTCACGATGCCCTATTGTGGGCAGCACCTGAGGCATGGGCAGCACCTGAGGTTTGGGCAGCAAGTTACTTTCCACACACTCTCTGCCTGTCCTGCTGTGATTTTCTTTTTAATTTCCATTCCTCTTCACTTCCCTTGTGTAGACATAACATGTTTTTGGCTGAGGGCTTTGACCTCCTCCTGCCCTGCTGTCCTTGCCCGTCTTCCTGCCTGCAGGCAGACATTCCCTCTCTTCTGGGGCCACAGCGACCTCCATGCTGCCTGTGAGCGTTTCACCCTTTTTTAGCTGCTCCTTTGTTTTCATGGCATTCAAACCCTAAATAGCAATGCTGTTAATTATTCCAGATTTTTGGTCCAGACTCCAGGAAAGCTAAATTTGACTACACTGGCAGGAAACAACTCGGGCAGTCATACATGGGCTTGTATCCTCTGCACGGATGTTGCCTCTCTCCTGTTGGTTTTCTGCCATGAAATAACCATAAAAAGGAGCGTGAGGCAGCTCTGGGGGGCTGTGGCTCCCGGTCCCTGTCTGTTAGTGATTTGGGGGCCTGAACCATCTGCCCCAGCGATACAGGGCGGTGCTGGCTGGTGACAGGCATGGGGTGAGTTGCGGGTGGTTTATCGAGGTCTGGGAGCCAGGCTGGCAGAGATGTCTGCAGGATGATAGGAGGCCACAGGGTATGTCACGGGGATCCCGGGCAGGAATAAACCCATGCCTGGGTGTATAGCAGGGGGCTGGTCTTGGTGGGGCCGAGTTTGCTGCAGCCCTGCCAGCTGCAGGGGCTGGGGACAAACGTACCTGCAGGTCCAGGAGCAGCTCCTCCAGCAGCAGCTGGCAGGTTTTCTTCTGTGTCCTGTCTAGAGCAGCCTGGAGGGATGCGGGGACTTCTCTGCAGGCAGTGTCAGAGTGCAGGGAGGAGACAGAGGAGCTGGGAGAGAGAGGCAAGGGAGCGGACCAGTAGCCTGGGAAGCTCAGTGGGGACACTGGTCCCACAGGGGGATGGGGAGGATGTGGCTTCCTTGTGGGTGGTGGGGTGGTTACAAGAGCTACAAGGTGCTGGTGGATGTTACCTGAGAGCCAGGTTGTTGTTGAGCATGGCCAGCAGGTAGGAGACATAGTGCTTGGGGGTGGCACGGTCCTTCTGGTGCTCCTTCCCGCATTGCACGAGGGCTTCCCGCAGGCTGCAACACAGAGAGTCAACAGTGATGGTGGGCAGAGACATGGATATCTCACCACAAGGACCTGGAGCTGGGATGCTCTTGGGAGCACGTGGACTTCCCACAATCCTCCCAGCTTACTCGGCTCTTTCCAGGTCCCGCTGCCAGCTGGAGAGTGACAAGTTGTTGGGCAGGGTGGGACAGTGGGACCCACTCTGGACCCCTCAGGAGAGCAGGGTCCAGAAGCACTTGGGACAGCAAGCCCAGGGAGCTGATGGCCCCAAGGGCTGAGACAGTAGCCCCATGGATAGCCCCTGCTGAGCCTTCTGGGACCTGGATGAGTGCAGGGTTGCCCATGGCAGATCTCCACCATCAGCCTATGGTGCTCGGACAAGGGGACCCAGGCTCTGGGAAGATGGACAGGGGTGCGAGGGCCTCCACTGACCGGCCCAGAAACACCTCCAGCTCCTCCAAGGCCATGTTGTAGACCTTCTGCTGCAAAGAGTCGGTGATCAAGGAGGCTACCTGGATATTCTCATTCAGCATCTGCAGAGGGAGAGGAGAGCAGAGGTGAGCCAGCGAGAGGCTGCAGGCCATGACCCCCTTTTTGGGGGGCTCTCAGCATGGCCATGCCCCACGGTGCTGGGGACCCACCTGCATGACAATGACGGGCAGAGCTGACTGGAAGAAGCCCTGATGGTCTGTCTCAGGTTCCTCTTCCCTGAACCACTCCTTGAACTCCACCTCCAGGGTCCTCTGCATCCACTCAAGCACACTAGCCTGTGGGATGGACACCCACCACACTCAGCCCAAGAAATCAGGTACCAGCTCCCTGGAGACCCAACACACAGCACAGCAGCGAGTCCCAGGCCTTGTCCCACAGGCTCATGGTCTCCTGCTGCTGTCAGAGCAGTTGCCAACACAGTGGTGGTGGTTGGGTCCCCGTACCCATTGCACATGTGCTGTCCCACTCACCCACCTTGACTTTCACCACGTATTTCCTCTCCGTCTGATCCACAAGCTCAGGGGACATCAAAGGACCCAGAGCAGAAACGTCCACTTCTGGGAGAAGGTCAGGGTGACCCATCATGTCTGGGCTGGAGGCAGAGGTGGGACAGGCTTGGAAGACCTGTGTTTTCCAACAGTTCCTACCCCTCTCTCTGCCCTCCCAGTGGTCACTCCCAGGCAGCAAGAACTGCCTTCCCAACCTCCCCGTGTGCTGGTGGACAACCCAGTGGGTGCTGGGGCTGGTGCTGACCTGGGGTACACACGAAGTGCCCACTCGAGGAGGAGGAAAAGTGCCTGTTTGTCCAGGTCCCCTCGGAGGATGTCCTGGAGGTGGCTGGTGAGAGCCTGGTGGTACGTGGTGGTGCAGATGCTGAGGATGTTGTAGTGAGCCGGGACACACTGGACCATCAGGTCCTTCACCACACGCAGATTGGACACGATGTCCTTCTGCAGCGCTGCCAGGTGCCTGGCCAGCCCTGACCCCTCAGCGTCCATGGGGGTGGTGCGGAAGTGTGCTCCTGTGATGGTCTCCTGAAGAACGTGGTAAAACTTCTGCCTCCAGCCCTTTGGGCGGCCAGGGGGCAGGAAGGTGGCCTCCAGGAGCAGAGTATCATCTATTTTCTCCTCCCGCTCAATGATCCTTACAGCGGTGACAAAGAGAACTGGGTCATCGCGTACCAGCTGCAGGCTGCTGCCCACAATGCCCCACAGCTGCTTGGCCAGGCTCTCGTTGAGCTCCTGTAGGCCACTGAAGTAGGACAGCACAGTCGCCTGGGCGCTGGAGAGCCCACGGAGGTGCAGCTGGGAGAGGATGTTGTCCCGGAGGTGCTCCATCATCATGAGCTCTGCGTGGGCCTCCAGGAGGTTCTGCTCACGAAGGAGCTGCAGGGTGTGGGAAAAAACCTCGTGGACTGTGGGAGAGGGAGGAGAGATGCCAGGATTGAGTGTGGAGGGCAAAGGGGCTCAGCACCAGGGTCATGGTGAGGGAAAGGGTCTGAGATCTGGGGACACTGTGCTGGATTGGGCCCTGGGGGGGTGGTGGCATCTCCATCCATGGAGACTTTCCAAACCCAACCAGCAAAGCCAGAGCAAACTGCTTGAACTTTGCCGCCAGCCCTGCATGGAGCCCGGGGATGGACTGGAGTTCTCTCCAGCGCCTTCCAGCCCAAATCCACGAGGACTAGGCCAGTGCCTTACCCGAGAAGAGCTGGGGCAGCACCTGGACCACCGAGGCCAGCTGCACGTGCTCTGCCATCAGCGCCCGCATCTGCTGGAGGCCCTGGAAGCGGTCCGTGCTGTCGAGCAGGGCCCACCGCGCAGCCCCCAGGTCCTGGGACACGTTCTGCACCTCCCGGGCCGCCGACCGCAGCTGCTCCAGCCCCGCACTTACCCCCTCCAGGTAGGACTGGACAGTTGACTGGGGAGCAGAAGAGGATGGAGGGGCAGTGGAGAAGCTCTCAAAGGCTGGAGGACTCGCGCATCATTTGTCCCAGTCTTGCCAGGTCTCTCTTGCATGCACTTGCCCAGCCCCACATGGTCACATCTGCTGTCATACCAGCATACCTCCCAGACCTTCCGCCATGACCCCATCCCACCAGACCCAAGCACACCCAGCTTCAAGAAAGCTGCTCCAGCAGCAGGCATGGCTCACTGCATCCCCCTTGGGGTAAACTGAGTCATAGTGACTATTTATGGGGTGGGGGGCAATGGCTGCTGTGCAGGAGGTGGGAGACGGGCATCCCTCTGGGCTGACTAAGCAGGGTGAGCAGGAAACAGATGTCTCCTTTCCATTTTAAAAGTTTGTTTCTGCAAAAACATTGCAGGCCAGAGGGTCCCCATGTGCCCCACAAGGCAGATTAATGGCATAAAACACCTCAGTGGCCAAATGAACCCTCCTTCAAAATCCCTGAGGCCACATCACTTAAAAGAAGTTGCCTTCTGGACAATTCACCCACATTCAGGGTAGGAGAAACCATCCCCAAAACAATCAAAAGAAGGTTGAGGTGCTGAGGCTGATCAAGTCTGGAGGTTAATCAATCGTTCCTCGGGTGAGCAGGGGGGGTGCACACAGGGCAACAGCCCTTATGGTTGCGTGTAGAGATGCAGTTTCTCCTGTGGGACCTGCAGGTGGGGGCAGATCTTTTACAAGATCTTTTCCACACAAAACAATTGCATTTCTCCCACCAAGCGCCAGCCGAAGGACAAGATTTTGCCAGAAGTGGACACAAAGAGGACTAAAGACAGAAGAGGGGACCATGGCAGGGAACCCCGCTTGGGGAGGCTGCGGGTGTCCACGGGCTGCGGCAAACACCCACCTTCAGCCGGGACTGGATGGAGCTGTTCCTCTGCCTCTCTCGGTTTCGGTACTGCCCAAGCCCCTCCAGTTTCTCGGGGCGATAGAATACCCCCGAAGCCCATTTCAGAGCAGCTCCTCTTGCCAATTTCTCAGCCTTCTCCGCTTCTGGCCACTCCTCCTCTGGGGATGAAGCCCGGGGTTAACAGAGTGAAACGAAGTGGGGCAGGAGGGGCCCCTGAGGCCAGTGGCAGGACACTGGTCACCAGCAATGTCCAAGCACACCCAGATGTGGGAAGCTCAACAGCACGGCAGCAAGTGGGTCCTTCCACGGGGAACCCCCCAAGATGCCACCGCCACAGACTGGGGATGTGACAGTGGCTGTGGCAGTGGGATGGCTGCCTTGTGAAGCTGTCACCGAGCCTGCCAGCTTGGCCTGTCCCCTGGACTGAGCGCACATCCCCATTGCTCCCCCCCAAACACAATGCTCGGTTGTCTGAGGGAGCTCTGATGGCACCTGGGGAACCCTCAGTAGGGCTGAGGCTTCAGCAGTGAGTCAGCAGCAGGGATGGAGAGATGGCAGGTCCCGCATTACAGAGAGGTAGGCTGAGGTCAGGCTGGGAGGCTCCTGGTCTCCCAAAGTCACCCGTGCAGCTGGGGGGGGCCAGGGCGACCCCCTTGGCGCAGGGTGTGAAGCTGTGCCACGAGCCTTGTGGCCAGTGCAGGGGGCTGAGAACCGGTGCAGTTATCACATGCCAGCCCCCATCCCCAGTGCCTGTTTCATAGAATCATTCTGGTTGGTAAAGACCCTCTAGATCACCGAGTCCAACCGTTAACCCAACCCTGGCACTAACCCATGTCTCTAAAAACCTCACCTCCGTGTCTGTTAAGCCCCTCCAGGCGTTTCCTTGTTTCTCCACAGCAATTTCCCAGCTTGGGGCTCACCAGTCCCAAGCCCCTGCCTGCACGGGCACCCTCGAGGGGCGGGGAGATTCGGGGGGGGGCAGCGTTTTTGGGAATAAGCAGCAGGTCAGCAGGCACAGCCGGGCTTGCACCCCCCCACAAAGAGCACAAAGCACCGGCCCTAGCACAGGGAAAAGCTAAAGCAGAGGGTGGGGAGCCCCTAAAACGTGCAGCCAGCAGCATCATCCCTCCCCTGCCCAGCACCGCCGGCTCCCCGGAGGCGGCCGCACCGTCCCCGTTACCTCTGGGGCTCGCAGCGCGCTCGCCCTCCGCAGACATGCCCATGGCGCCGGGGCCGGGCAGGGCAGCGCGGAGGAAGCCGCTGCCGTTTCCTCAGCCCGGAGCAGCCGCGTTCCTCAGGGCCCCATTGTGTTCCCGCAGCCGTGCTCAGGACGTCAGGGCCGGGGGGCGGAGGGGAGGGGAGATACGGGGAAGGTGTCGCGGCTGCCGCCGGGCTGGGGAGGGGAAATCGCGCCCCGCGTGTCCTCCCTGGCACCGCACGAACACGCGGCCCCGCTGCATCCCCCCGGTTCCCCCGCCCGGGCCCCTGCGTGCCCCTGCCTGGCGGACACCGGCCCGGGCCGGCGCTTTCACCGTCCCCATCCACAGCGGGAGCCCGGCTGGGGATGGAGCGGCTGGGACGGTGGCAGCAACAACGGGACCCGAGGGGCAGCGGGGTGGACCCTGCTGGGCTGGGGACGGGGCTGGTGACATCCCCCCGCCACAAACCGCCTTCCCCGGGGTCGGGTCAGGGGGTTCATACCCCGCACCAGGTGTTTTGGAGCGGACGAATGTAACGGGCAGCACCGACCCGCCCCGTTCGCCCGGGCGGTGTGAGGGACGCCGGTGGTCACACACGGGGTGTCAGTTTATTGTAACGGCTTCGCTACCACGGGACGGCGGGGCAGCGGACACACACCCCGGGCTCACCCGGGCCCCCCGGGGCTGGCAGCCGGGTCCCGACCGCGCCGCGTCCCCTGCAGGAGCCGCCGTTGGCTCCGCCACCACCCCCCGCCCGCCCCTCCCGTCGTGCCCCGCGGGCCGGAAGCGGAAGCGCGGCGGGGTTGAGCCGGGCCGGAGCCGGCGGCGGGCAGATGGCGGAGTGCGGGCCGCAGCCCCCCGGGGGTGGGAGCGGGAGCGGGGCTGCGGGGGCGCCCAGCCGGCACGAGAAGAGCCTGGGGCTGCTCACCACCAAGTTCGTGTCGCTGCTGCAGGAGGCGAAGGACGGCGTGCTCGACCTCAAGCTGGTGCGGGGGCTGCGGGCGGCTGGGGAGGGCCCACAAGGTGGGGAGGCGGCTTCACCGTTCTGCGGGGAGCCCGGTGCTCCGGGGGCTGGAGCGGGTTTGGGGGGGAATCAGGGCACGGCGGTGCCCGGTGCAGCAGGTGCGGGGTGCCCGGTCCGCTTGCCGTCCCCCGCCGCTCCCGTCCGAGTGGTTCCCCTGCCCGGTTTCCCCCCCTGGCCGCGCTGCCCCGGCCGATCATCCTCCTGAAACCCCGCCGGGTGTTTCAGGCTCCGTTTGGCGGCCTTATCTTCTGCTGCCTTCCTGCCCCACACCCAGGTGCTGCTTGATCTCTTTTCAGTGGTGCCCAACAGTAGGATGAGGGGCAGCGGGCACAGACTGAAACAGGAGGTTCCACCTGACTATGAGGAATGAGGAGAAACTTCTTTACTTTGAGGTGCCAGAGCATGGGGACAGGCTGCCCTGAGAGGTTGTGGAGTCTCCTCTGGAGGCATTCAAAACCCACCTGGACACATTCCTGTGTGACCTGCTCTGGTGACCCTGCTTTAATAGGTGGGTTGGACTGGATGATCTCCAGAGGTCACTTCCAACCCCAAGCCGTCTGTGATTCTGTGATCACCAGTACCATCATGATCCTGCCCTATAAAGTCTCCGAGACCTATAGAAACAGATACCTATAGGAACTGTGCCTGTCTGCTGTGCTTTGGCCCTCTGTCCTGCAGCAGGACGGGGGATGCGGGCAGGTTCATCTCTGCCAAAGGTTGTCCCTGAAGCCCTGAGGCTGTGGAGAGGTGCCCTGTGAATGTGCCTTGCTTCTGCGTTTTGAAGATCTTCTCCTGAAAGGGGTAACTCTGTGGCATATACAGCATGTAAACCTAGGCCTTTTCTGTAGGTGAAGTTCCTTTGCCATGGTTTATACAAACACCTGTGACCCTTTGCAGGCAGCAGACAAGTGCCAGAAAGCCCCGAAGATGCAGGACTGGAGGAGTCTCCTGGCTGTCAGCTTCTGTCCTCTCCTGTACCAAACTGTTGTCTCTTTGGATTTGGGCAGAAGACCAATACTTTCCTGCTTAAAATGTCTGTTAAGTGGGATTTGTATTTGTTAGTGTGATTTGATCAGTTGTGTGGTGCAGGGTCTACCAAGTCCCATTACTGGTAGGTGAGAGGGAACATTGTTCCTGTGCTGAGCCGCTGTGTCTGCGGTGCTGCTGATGTTGGTGCTCCTGGCTACCCTGGTGTGCCGGTGCTCGGTTGCCATGCGGCAGTGGAAACAGGTGTGTCGGTGCAGGCTGGTGTGTCCCAAAACCTGAGGAGAGTTGTGAGCAAGGCAGTGAAGTCCCAGGGCTGCTCAGGAGCTCCTCCTTACAGCTGTGGTTGCTCCTCCTGGCATCATGTCTCTCAAACAGAGGAATCTGCCCCTTGAAAAGGTGTCAATTCTCTCTCAAGCAGCATCAGATCAGATTTAGAAAAGACCTTTAGAATGTCAGTTTCACTAAACTGCTGTCAGTTGCACAGATGGCTCTCTGTGTTCCTCTTCCCATCTCTTTTGCCCTGAAGGAGCACTCAAGTTCTAGGCTGCCAAACTAGTGTCTTATAGCACTGCTTTGCTGCTGAGGATTGGTGATTTTTGGACCCACCAAAAGCGAGATGGCTGGAATTTGGTTTGTGCGTAGTGGGGAGGTTGCTGTATAAGAAAAGGAACGAAGTCAGGGCAGTGGCTTCTTTTCATGGTCATAATGACATTGAGAACATGGCTTTGTAATTTGAGGCGCTGGGAGAAGAGAGGTATGAGATGGCAAGCAGAGAGCTTGGCCAGGAATTAATCTGACAGGCAGGAAGGAGCAAAACATGACTGAGAGTTTGGAGTTAAGTGTTTAACCTTTTTGCAGGCTGCAGATACCTTGGCTGTGCGTCAGAAGCGACGGATCTACGATATCACAAATGTCCTGGAAGGCATTGGGTTGATCGAGAAGAAATCCAAGAACAGTATCCAGTGGAAGTGAGTGACAGAGAAGATTTAAATTGTTCACAGGTCCCTTTTAGTCCAGGTCTAAGTGACACTGGGGTTAAAATGCTATGCTGATGGTAGTAATGGGGAAAGCTGAAGTACGTACGGCATGTCTCTTTTACAGCAGAGCTGTTATTTTGGTACGAACTAAGTATTTGTGGGGCCTTGGGCTAGAAAAGATGCCTTTAAAGGCAGTGGAGATGGGGAAGAGCCCTGCCAGTCTGTGGGTTATAGGAAGATGTACCAAATGTTGCTGTGCTGGAAGGTGGGGATCTAGAGCAGGTACAGATGAGACTTTCTGGGCGATCTGCCCTTGATGTGTGACAGGAGTGGCAGTAAGGGGGGTGACAACCTCCCTGAGAGGCTTGGGCTGGTCTGGGTGCCTGCGGAGGCTGATGCTTGTCCCTCCTTGTTACCTCACCCAGAGGTGTGGGTCCTGGCTGCAACACACGTGAAATAGCTCACAAACTTATTGAGCTGAAGGCAGACATAGAGGACCTGGAGCAGCGGGAACAGGAGCTGGAGCAGCAGAAGATGTGGGTTCAGCAGAGCATCAAAAATGTGACAGAAGACGTGCAGAACAGTCGATATCCTTGGTGTGAACTGATGACTCTGTCTCTGTGTTTGCTTGCTGGGTTGGAGCGCAGAGAGCTGAGGGTGGGTGCTGCCCTGCTCAGGGCACAGGGTGGTTGGTGGTGACCTGGCGTTGCTGGAGGATCTGCACTGACAGGGGTAAGAGGCAGCACCTGCCTTTGAAATTCGGGTAACTGTCCAGCCTGGGAACCAGCTTTCTCAGCAGTGCTCGGCTTCTCTGTCTCTTTGAAGTAAAAACCACTGTAATATTTACAATGATGAGGGAAGTGCTTCTCCCCGAGCCACAGGTGCTGCTTTCTCGAGTGCAGAGCTGCTCCTGTGGCCTGTCTCAGGGTGTCAGCTCTGAAGAGTACTTGGCTTGCAGACCTCACCTGCAGACCATAGTGTGGCATGGAGAACCTTCTGGGAATGACATTTGTTGTGCTTGGGAAGGAAACGCCAGGTGCCCTTTGAGTTCTCTGTCTTTGCAGGAAGCTGCAGCCTTTCTCCTTAACCTTGGAAACATTAGCGTATGTGACACATGAAGATATCTGCAAGTGCTTCACAGGTGAGGAAATGGGGCTTCATCGTACAGATGTGACACTGCCGTCCTGTCAGTCTGTCCCAGCTGCTCTCCGCTCTCCAGGACAGAGGAGGCAGCACACCATGGGCTGCCCAACAGCATCATGTTCAGTGTTGTGTGAGCTCTGATGCCATCCTGGCTTTGTGTACCCCCAAGCTGTAGCTTTCTTCTCCCCATCACGGGGCTGGGTGGTTTCTTTTACTCCTGAGCATCCGAGGCTCACAGAGGTTCTTTGTTGGTTCGCTTGTGTTTTGGAACTGTGGTGCAGGCTGAATCTCAGCTCCTGTTTTTTCTGATTGACGGCTATTGAACTCACTTTCTTAAAAGTGAGTTAGGGCTTAAAGATTTCCATTCTTGGAGTCTTGTCAAATATGGATTTGTTATTTTGATTCATAAAAAAAGGCAAGAATACATGTTTGAAGGAAGGTAGTTGCTACTCTTAAGGAAGTCTTTTTGTTGGATGTCACTACGTGGATGTGGGTGCGTTACATTAGAAGCTTTTGAAGGCTTGGGTGGGCAATGTTCTAATAATAGGAAGCAAATTTTGTTGCATGGTAGAAATCTGGGTGTAAGCACAGTGTATAAAAAGTGGTCCCTCAGCTGCATCCTGCCTTCTACCAACAAGGGGGATATAGTGAGTGCAAGAGGGAGGTAGTGAAGAGCAGGGCAGAAGGGAATACACAGCCTGCTGTGACCTTACTCCCTGTGTACTGCCTTCCTACAGCTGTGAGGTGTCTGTATAAAAAGCCGCACGTTCTGTCTCTGTGGGGCAAAAGTGAAGAAAACCCACAGGTGTCTGTTTCTTCTCTATTGCCAATTTTAATGATAACTGTAGGACTGAAAAAACAAAAAAATCCCCGGTGGCCAGTGTGTAGGACAGCAGCCAGCAGGACATAAACTGTTCATCTCAGCTGTGTCGGTGTGGAGTCACAGCTCCTTTCTGCTTCAGTGGACACCTCACCTCTCCTGACCTCGTACAACCTGCATCTGTGTGTGTGCAGCAGAGACTGAGGCTGTTTGTCCTGACCTCCCCCAGGCATGCCTCACCTCACCCTTCTCTGATTCTCTCCTCATCTCTTCTCACCCTTCACTTCATCAGCTCTTCTATCAGCTCATCTTTGCCTTTGTGTGCTTTCCTTGTTCACCAGACTTCATACTGCTTGAAGTCCTACTGGTAACTTATGCATCACCACCCCCTCTGCTTTACTGTCTCTTCTGATTTAAGCTCAGACTTTTTGGGGGCAGAGACTGGGTTTTCAGTTTGACAGTGCTTGGGGCCAGATAACTTTTAACAGTCTGGAAGAGTTTACTGGAGACCAGCAGACAGCTTATTGCTTGGTTGATTGGGTGTTTTGCATATTATTGCACCTGTTTTTTGTAAACTGGTTTGTGTCTGAAATCAGACCTTGCCAAAATGTGTGTAGGTTAGATCTTACTGAGGAGAGACCTGAATTCCTTCTAGAATAGAGGCTTGATCCATGTTTTTTTTGTCGTCTTTTCAGTTTACCTGTGTGAATATGCCTTAACTTACTTTTTTGCCCTCTCCTAGGCATCTGAGGCTTGCAGAGGTTCTTTGTTGGATTTCTTGTGTTTTGGAACTGTGGTGGAAGCTGAACTTCAGCTCCTAGTTTTTCTGATTGATGGCTATTGAGCTCGCTTTCTCAAAGTGAGTTAGGGCTGGAAGATTTCCGTGCTCAGAGTCTTGTCAAATATGGATTCATTATTTGGGTTCATTAAAAAAGTGAGAATATGTTAGCCTTCAGTAACTGGGAAATGTAATTTTCCCATCTGTTGCTGTGATGCATTTTGCACTTGCAGAATCAAAAAGGAAGTGGAAACACCGTACACTGGCTTGTAAAAGTATTTGGGATGTAGCTATCAAGGGAGATATAAATTCAGCACCTGTATTGTTAGAGCTTACAGGTCCCAAAGCCTGAGCTTCTGTCTTTGAGCTTTGTTATGCATTTTTAATGTCTTTTAACAATATTTTTCTTAAGTGCAGATTTGCTAAAGGAATCCTATTTTATTGACAAATCCTGTGGTATTTTAAATCCCTGTACCTTTTCCTGATCTGACCTTTATTTGCCTGCCTGAAGTTAAAGGATGTTCCCATCTGCTGTCCACTCTCTCTCATCGCTCTGAGGATCTCCTGTGTTAATTATTGAGTGAAGCTTAAAGCAGAATACGGGTGAAGTGTGGATACTAACCACACCAAGGCTTAAACACTCAAAGTGAAAGCTGCTGACTGCTCGATCTGAATATATCTAATGTTCGCAGCCGTGGTGTTTCTCTCTTCATGTTTCTCTAAACCCAGATATGGAATAGAAGCTGCTGGCCCATGACTGTTGCATCATTAGAGTGTGCAGGTCTCAAGGAGCTGCCGAACTTGAAAAGGAAAGATTCTGTCAGCCTGGCTCCCAGCCCTGTGTGCGCTGGGCTCTCTGCAGGGTCCAGGACAACCAACAACAGGCAGCTCTTGCCAGCAGAGACTGGGGAGTGTTGGTTTGGGGTGCTGGTACTCCAGCACGGAGTTCCTGAGCCTAGTTCAACACCATCTCTCCATTGACAGAGAGACTCTTTGAGTTGTGCCCTCTTTTGTTTATAATTCACATCTAAAAGCTTGTGACAGCTGGATGAAGGATCTTCCCTTTAAAATTCAGATGTTCCTAAGAGTGAATTTAGGCCAGTCTTTCTGAGAGAAAGAAAGGTTAGTCCTGCTAAGGATTCTGCTCAAAACCTTTAGGATTGCTTTGGGACAGACTTTGCAGGTTCTTTGTGCCCTGGGCAGTTGGCACATTGGTAGCTGTACCATCTGTTTAGCAGCTCAGGTGGGTGTCCATGGCAAGGGAGCACAGGAGATGGGGGGGCTTTGAGGAGGGGCTCTTTGTCAGTGCTTAATTATCATCAGAACAGTGCCCGCTGAGTGCTGACCAGTCTGTTTTCATAGGAGACACCCTCCTTGCAATTCGAGCCCCATCAGGTACACGGCTGGAGGTTCCCATCCCCGAGGTGAGTGAGAATGCGTGGGCAGAGGGGAGGAGTGTCTGCAGGTGTGGGCTGGGGGTTGTTGCTGGGTTGACCAGGCTGGGAGTTGGCAGTTAGGGGTTTGATGGAGTTGGAGGAACTGGCAAACACAAGAAAGGCTCCAGATATTAAATAATTGCCAGGAAATTCTCATGTTTGGAAGTACGTGAGTAATTACAGGAGCACCAAGGGGGAGGGTGGTCCTGGGAGTCAGAGGAATTGTATGTGGAACTCTCACAGCACATCTTCCCTCTGGGAAATTACTGTTCTGTTTGAAAGGGGCATTTAATGTCTGGTTGTGTTTTGCTTTTGACTTTTCTCAGGGCCTAAATGGTCAGAAGAAATATCAGATCCATCTGAAGAGCACAAGTGGTCCCATTGATGTTCTCTTAGTAAACAAAGATGCCTGGAGCTCTCCTCCTGTCGTACTACCTGTCCCTCCCCCTGAAGACCTCATTCAGTGCCAGGCAGTTGCACCCTCAAAACCGCAGATACCACCACTCGCCCACTTCCAGGAGGCATCGGTTCCCAGCAGCGCCCAGCCCTCTACGCCGACACCCAGCAGCACGCAGGACCACAGCCCTCCCACGCAGAAAGCCCCGAGCACAGGTGAGAGGGAGGTTCCAGGAAACAGAAACAGGATGGTGGCCAAGAAAGGGGAGCACGTTCCTTGGCCTGGCTGGTCATGCAGCATCATCAGCTCCTAGCAAAGGGGGCACCTCTCCCTTGCTGCAGTGAGCCTTTTCTTTTTTCTTGGGTGAAAGCAAGAAGCCTTCTTCCTATGAAGCTGTCTGTGCTTGGCCAGTGCTGCCAGCGAGGGTTCGGTCTGTGCCACAGCTGCTTTGCTTTGGGGCTAGTGGGAGATGACATTCTTGTGTGTGTCTGTGACCCTCTCTAGAATGCAGCGTCTCCGCGGCAGAGTCCAAGAGCAGCGGCGACTTTGACCCCCTCAGCAACGCGTCAGCGTCGGCCGGGTTAGATACCCAACCGCTCCAGTCCTCCGCCTCGCTGGACAGCAGCTCCGTCCTGCCCAGCCCCTCTACCTCCTTCGAGCCCATCAAGCCAGATCCCACGGGAAGTGAGTATGCACTCTGCTTTCCTCTGCTGCTCCAAGACTCTGCTGCTTGGAGCGAGGGAGAGGCTGCCGGCCTCCGAGGAAGGAGCTGAACTCTGTTCTGCCTCTGCTCTCAGCCAGGCTCTGTGAGGGGTGAGCAGGCAATTCCCTGTCAGGGTGCTGGGGAACCTGGGCAGAAGGTGACTGTGTCATGTCTAGTGTCCTGCTGCTTTCTGTGATGTCAGTACTAGAAAATCTGCAAGGAACACTCACACACATCTCTGCTGTTATATGTAGGATTATTCCTTCTCACTCCAATTTTGAGACTGCATGAATCTGTAGAATTTCTAGCCATCACTGACAGTACCTTTTGTAACTTTTGTGAAGTTATTCTTTGTTAGGACACCTCTAATCTCTCTTTTCCTCCTTTACTCAGAAATAATTCATCTATCTTTAGTGATCTTGTGGTCTTAACAGTCTGTCAGTGTATATTTGGGGAGCTTCCTGTTGTGCTTGGTGAGGTGAAATGAGCTTTAAACAAGGAACATTTGAGCTTTATGCCAAGAAATGAAAGGCTGGAACAAGGACAGAAAAGCATCCTCCGAGTAAGACATGCTGCTTTGATGTTTTGCAGCCCACCTTCACTGCAGCAACACTCAGGAGGGTTATGGTTAGAAGAGGAAATCTTGCTCAAATGTAGCTCATGCAGTGCTTTTTTGCACTTAGGCTGCTAGCGTGTCCCAGAGAAGCATGAACTGTCTTCATGTTGGAGTAGTCTTGATTGTGGAATTAGGCCTTTGGTGTGCGTATAACTTACTGTATCCCTGTGGGCCTGCGCTGCCTCTCTAAGGGCCTGTCCTCACCCTACACGAGGTAAATCGAGGTTGGGTACAGCAGCTGACGCCATGTGGGGCTTACACACAGCCAATGATTTCTCCAGAGCTTGTGTCTGTGATAACATGTTCGTGTCCTGGGGCTCCCACAGATCTGTTTTAAAGTAGTCAAGTTTAAGTATTTTATTACTGCTCATTTCAGCAGAAATATGTCACATACGGTGTGGGAGCAGAATTTCTGGATGGCATATGATGATTTGGGTGCATAAGGAGTACAGTAGGTGATTAAAGCATTTCAGACTCTTCATGTAACGATGCAAACCATTTGGTTTGTTGTATTTGCAGTACTGGAACTTCCCAAAGAGCTGTCAGAGATGTTTGATCCAACGAGAGGTACGTTCACTCCCTGACCACGGCTTTGTCCTGTGCCCATCTACCCACAGAACTGGGATACTGTTTTATTCACTCTGTTTTGGATTATTTTGGGGATTTGGTTTTGTAAGGTGTTTGTGGCGTGTGTTTGAGGGTTGAGCTAAGCTGGCAGAAACCTCCTGCACATGTTTTTTTATGCCGCTTGAATTGTCTGACACAGATTTCCCATCCTCCTTTGGCCACTGGCAGCTGCACACGCTGTGCCTTGGCCAGAGGAGGGGTAACAAGGGCGAGGAGCACCCTGGGAAGGGTGGGATGCTGCTGCAGAGGAACACGCCAGGAAAGCAGAGTGCATTGCTTAACCATACTCATCTCTTTCCCAGAATGCATGAACTCTGAGCTGCTGGAAGAGCTGATGTCATCCGAAGGTGAGTCTTGGAGTCTCCCCCTCATGGTGTGGCCTTTCTGGGGGAGGAAAACAGTATTGTGTGACTTTACCCACCTGACAGTCTTGTGACTGCAGACTTGCCCTCATCCTTTCTGGGCTCTGGACACAGACTTTGTTCTCACTGTCCTGCCAGTCCCTGTGAGGTGTGAGGACCAGGAGAGCCTCTTCTCTACCACAAGGCTGATTTGAACAACCTTCAGGGCTGTGACTGTGGGGTGGCCTCCACGTGGCTCCGCAGCTCCGTGCCTACCGGCGGCACTTGGCTGGGGTGGGAGTGCAGAGTTTTGTCACCAACCGTGGGCTTCTCTTTCCCCAGTGTTTGCTCCCTTGCTCCGCCTCTCCCCTCCGCCTGGAGATCACGACTACATCTATAACCTGGATGAGAGCGAAGGCGTCTGTGACCTCTTTGACGTGCCTGTCCTCAACCTCTGACTTCTCAGTGCGGCTGTGAGCCTCGCAAACACAGACCGTTTTGTAACTCTTTGGAAAGTGTCTATTTTTGGATTCCTTTTGTGCTAGAGCTCAATGAGTGAGCAATTCAGAGGTGCTCTCATATGGACTCAGAACCAAGAGATGTGGACATGCAGGCCGGGAGCCTCCCCATAGCTTCTTCCTCTGTTGCACGTGCAACTCGCTCCGCTGCATCTCTCTCTCCACTGGATCCGGGGCCTCGATTCAAGGGGTCTTGTGTTTTGAGTGTTCCCCGTTCACCCGTAGAGTTTGCCCACGTGCCTCTCTGAGCTTCTTCAAATCTGCATGCCTTGGTTTTTCCTGCACTCCTAGAGGCACTTTGCACCTCCTAGGTACCAGCTGCTACAAGGAGCCCTAATATCGTGGTCAGTTCACAAGCCCGGTGGTAGTTAGCTAGATTTTTTTCAATGTGAGCAGTTCAGATTGGTGTGTTTATATTTCTGAAAGTCAATGAGGAGAGGAGAAGAAAAAAATGGCATCACATTGTCCATTTCTGCCAGTGATTCCAGACCAAGTTAGTATGTTTTACAAGAAAAAGCACTTTTTTTAGCCAGCTGTGCCTCCTAGTGGGACTCAGGAATTGAGCATCCCTAGTAGGACCCAGGAGCTGAGTGTTCACCTGTGTGTGCACCAGCAGCGATGCTGGCTTGGAGTTCACCAGTCTGCTGATACACGAGCCCAGGTGCTCCAGCTCCTTGTGCAGCAGCTGTGCTGTTTCTACAGGGCTAAAGAATAGGTGCCAGTATGTTGTTTGGTTTTTTGTTGTTTTTTTTTTTTTTTTATTTTTTTTTTTTTTTTTTTTTTTTTTGGTAAATGTTTGAAAGGACAAGACTGCTCCAGCTGGTGCCTGTAAGGTACTCCAGGTACATCAGAGCCTGCTCATATTTGTGAATAGCTGCCTTCTCCAGCCATTGCACTTGAACCTGCAGCTCTCTAAAAGGCGACCAAGCAGTAACAACTCAGTAGTACTTTCTGTGACAAGTTACATAGGTTATGTCAAAATAGTGCTTTCCCCCCTCCCCTGCCTTTTTCTCTCATAGCGTCTGCTCAGGATCAGGCTTTCTGTATATTTGAATTTGTTCCTCTGGTGTCCGTACCCACACTCCCAGTTCCTGATCCTGTGGGCAGGTTGCTACCTAGCGTGATCCTTTCTCTGCATCATTTTTCTGCAAGATTTTCTTCATTGCTTTGTAATGGAAGGTCTGCTATCGGGTTTATGATGATCAAGTGTTAGCAGTCTTAGACTCTGGAGTAAAACGCCCTGGTGGATTTGTGTTGTACTTTGCAAGCCGCAACTTGGGTTTTTGGTCAGATCCTGTATTTGAGTGTCTTCAGTTTTGCACATCTTCCTGCTGATGCGGTGATAGCGGCCGTCCTGCCTCCCCTGCTCCGCAAACTGCCGAAGAGAGGGCCAGGCCAGGAGCACGACTGGCTGCTGCAGCCGTCCACGTCACCTGCTGGTTAACGTCTCAGCTTTAGCCGCTCGCTGCCTGTGAACCACACAACCAGCTGGAGCACCAGGACTAAGGGATGTAAAGTCGTCAGTTCTTGGAACCCTGCAGAGGTGAAGATTACGTGCTTGAGACCCGCGTCCCCGAGGTGGCTCCTCGGGCCATCCTGCTCTGTGTGGGACTCCTCCAGAAGAGCCATTCCTCTCCGTGGCCCTAAAGCACCAGCGTCCTCTGTGGGAGAAGCATGAAGAATTCAGGAGGAACAACAGGGCGTTCTCTGTTTCTGCTGCTGGTGAGACAGCCGTGGCGTGGGACCCTGCCGGGGTGAACCGCCAGCCCGCACGCAGCCAGTCCCAAAACGTCCCCCCCTTCGCATGGAAGCTGACCCAGAGCCCTCAGTCCTGTGTGCGTTAGGTGGGCTCCGTGGCTTTGGTGTAGCTCAAGCTCTTTGTGTACTGCCTGGCCCTTGCCCTCCTTCCAAGTGTTTGTGTTCGCCACCAGTTAGTTTACCTTCGGAAAAGGATACCTAGAAAAAAATTTACAGTCGCAAATGAACTTTTGATTCATATATAAAGATTATTTTTATACTTTTTTTGCAAGGAAAGAAAATTGCCTGTAATATTTGTACAGTGTTCTCTGTCATGAATAAACAAAAAAACTTTCCAGAGTTTCCCACCCTTCCCCAGTCTGCGCCTCCCCTGTGCTGAGCCCGCAGGGACGGGCTGTCTCCGAAACGTGGGGTGCCGGCTGTGCCCCCAGGGCCAGGCCCTTTCCCGGCGGGAGGCCCCGTCCTTGCCGCGGAGGTGGGTCCTGCCAAACCTGCGTCAGCTCAGGTGAGGGGGCCGGGCCGGGCCTGCTCAGGGCTGCGTCCGGCACCGCCATCGAGTCTGGTGGTGGTGGCAGCGGCTGGGCCCCGGGGCCGGCAGCGGGGCCCCCCGGGAGGCGGGGAGGCGGCGGCAGCACCCGGAACTGCGGCGGGGCGGGGAGCCGTGCGAAGCGGCGGTGACGGTGCCGTTGCGGGAGCCATGCCGCCACCCAAGGACGTGGTGAAGATCGCCATCCAGATGGTGGGAGCCATCCCGCAGCTCATCGAGCTCCATCAGGTACCGCCCGGCACCCCCAAACCCCTCCCTGCACCCCTCGCTCCAGCTCATGGCCGCTCTCTCGCTCACAGACCAAGCCACTCGCCTCGGTGCTCAAGGACGTCTGCGATGCGTGAGTGCTGCACCCGTTGCCCACTGCCTGGTTGTGACAGCCCGTGACCGGGCCGCTGCTGGCCCGGTGGTGACCAGCACTAGCCATACGGTGCTGTGACCAGCACTAGCCATACGGTGCTGTGACCAGCCCCTGTCGCCGCAGGTGGAGCCTGCCCAACGCCGAGCGCTACGCCCTGCAGTATGTGGACGGGCGGCAGACCTACATCACTGAGTCGGTGAGACGCCCCCCGAGCTCTCCCCAGCCCCCCGGCACAGTGCTCCCCAGCTGAGCAGTTCCTTTCTCCTTACAGAACCGCAGGGAGATTAAGAATGGGAGCATTTTACGGCTGACCACCTCTCCGGTACATCCCTCTGCGTCCCCGTCTCCTCCTCTGCCGTGTGCTCTGGTGGGATGTCCCCCTGTGACGGGCAATGTGGTGCTTCGAGCCCTGTGCCGCTGCCTTCCTCAGCCACTTCTGGCTCCTGATGGCTCCTCTGGCCTCAGACCCAGCAGACTTGTCTCAACCTTCATTCTCCCTCAGCACAGCCTGTGGGAGTTTGAAGAGAAACTAAATCATCTTTGGACACATGGGCCAACTCATCAAGTGTTCTGAGCGTTGTTCCAGCTTCACCTCCTTCCTCAGCTCCTCCTGCTCTCGGCTCTGGTGGCTCTGTCTCTCAGTCCAGCTCCTCACTGGGGCTGCTCTAGCCTGAGCCTCCTTCCAAAACTTGTGCTTAAGCTCTTCCAGCCTCTACTTCCAAGCTTTTTGCTGTCTTTCAATGAGCTGCTTTCGCTTCAATCCTTCCTTCCTGGTAGGATCAAGAAGCAGAGAGGTTGTACAGTGGGATCCAGAGCAACAATTCAGATGTGAAGACTGACTCGCTGAAAAAGCTTGCAAGCCTCTCCCAAGATGTTACCTTTGCTCAGGAATTCATCAACAGGAATGGCTTGAAACAAATCTTCTATATTGTGGAAGAAGGGAATGCGTGAGTATCAGGAGGGGACTTTCCTTATAATTCTTGACTTTTCTTCTCCCTTACTAATGCTGCATGAGCTCCAAGCTGGGTGTTGGAGAGGACTCCATTCGTGCTCCTGGCTTGTTGATCCCTGCGCTGCGCTGGCAGCAGGGAGCATGGCTCTGCAGGTTCCTTACCTGCAGGTACGTGTTCCCGCAGGCTGGCAGCCAGGGAAGATCCCCAAGGCTCTGTGCTCCTGATTCCTCATGAACGTGCCCAGACTTGAACCTCCCAGCCCTTTGCTGGCCGGGTCATCTGCTGGCCCATGGGTTTTGCTGCCAGGAAACCTCCTGTGATGATCCCAGCCTCTGCTGCTGTTCATTCCTGCCTCCCCAAATAACCCATCTGCCCTGCAGTGTTAGCTGTGATCTGCAGGCAGCTAGAGAAAACCCGGGTTGCCGAATACGAGCACCTGCTTGACTCTCTCAGAATGTGATAGTGCATCTCTTCCGAGCTCCTGCCTCGCAGAGGATGTGGAGCCTAAAACCAGGCAGCACAACACAGTTTCTTGGAAGTAGGAGGAGGGATTTGAGGTGGCTTTGCTTTTCTGAGGGCTTGTCTGCAGTGATCTTTGTACTGTGGTAACACAGCTTTCCAGATACTGTTGAACTTCCCCTGCCTCAGCTTCCTGGGATGACTAAGCAAGGGTCCAATTTCTTACCCAACACTTTCTCTTTCCTTTCTTCTGCTCACTAGTTGTCTGCTTCTAACTTACCCACCAATATGCACCTGTACCCCCATCTTCTGGTGGTGACTGTGGGGTATCTGGACCCATCCTCACTGTGTTTGCTCATCTGTTCCCCCCAGCACAGGGGAAATGCTTGCTCACACCCTGAAGGCCTTCATGGAGCTGATGGAGCATGATTTTGTTTCCTGGGAGACTCTCAGCGCAGCCTTCATCAAGAAGGTAAGTGCCTCCTGCAGGCTGCACAGCCTGTGCCCTTGGGAGTCCTTGTTGTCCTCATCACCCAGGCTCGGCCCCGTCAACGGATGGTTTTGTGTCTCGTAGATAGTGAGTTATGTGAATATGAATGCGGTGGATGCATCTGTCCAGCAGCTTTCCTTGTCTATCTTGGAGAACATGGTGCCCACCAGTCGCCTCCTCTTTGAGCTAGTGAAAAAAGAAGTGACGCTGGATCGTCTGCTCACCCACCTGCAGGTGTAAGTGGGGAGCCCAGAGCACTGCTCACCACGTCCCAAGGCCAGTGGGGATGAGGCAATGGAAGGGATTTTCTCTGGGTTTTGCTGACTACACCCTCAGACCCATGGTGTGAATTTCAGGGTTGTCATATGCAGAGACAGGAGTTTAACTCGATGATCCTTGTGGGTCTCCCAGCTCAGGACATTCTATGATTTTATGACTATCCCTGGCACAACACTATGTTGTCTGTTCCTAAATAACTTGTGGGAGATCAGCCTGTCTTGTCCCTGATGCCAGGGGTTGGAAACCACCCCATCTCCAGGTCAGATTACTTCATGGATTCATTCATGACAGTTTTGTTCAGATATTTTGGTTCTCTAGCTGACCAGCCCTTTTTCTGGCACTAGCCCTTCCTTCCCATTCCCCAGTGTATTTAGGAGCGGTAGTCTGTTCCCTGCAATTTGGTGTGGTGGTGCTGTACCAAACAAACAGAATTCGCTAAGTCCCTCAGCTAAGGCAGGTTGTTCATTCCCTCTTCTTCCTCACACCTCTGCATTTCTTCAGTTTGGAGGTTTTCTTTCCTAGAAAATGGAGAGGCTTGTTCCCAGGGCTCCTGCCAGACAGGAAGCTGTTGCTCACCCTGGGTTGTCCTCTGGCTCCAAAATGCTGCACCCAGGGGTGTGTGCAGAGTAATATCTGATCCATTCGTGGGTGCCTTGCGGTCACAGTTGCGGGGAGCACCCACCCTTGGCCTGCTGGCAGCAGCTGCTCACTCCTGGCTTTGGCCTCTCTGGGTTCCCCAGCTCCACGCAGTAAAGGGGTGAGAGGACTGTGCTTTGGCGGGGGCAAGACCACCCTCAGAGCTGGGGACTGTGCCCATCTTATTCATCTTCCTTCTGCAGGACAAATGCCCAGCTGCAGCTGAAGGCGATGGCCCTGCTCATAGCGCTGCTGCTGGCGGCCACCGACGTGGAGCGGCGGGTAAGGGGCCGCTTGCTGCCCGCAGGCAGGAGTGGGTGACAGCAGGGTGGTGGCACTGCAGATCCGAGCACCGCGGTGTCCCTGTCACAGAGCCACTCTGCTGTCTCACACCCCTTGGGGTAGTTTTGAGGGGATGCAAGATCTCAAATGACAGAAGTGTCACGGCTGGTGGTGGCACAGTAACCGTGATGGCCCAGCCCCAGCGCCTAGCACGTCTGGGCCATCATGGCTGGAGCCCAGTGATGGGGTCTTGGGCAGCTGTGTCCTCCACAGCAGCATTTGTGTTGTCTGGGTGGTGGGGCTGTGAGAGGTGGCTGGGGATGTTTCAAGTCAGTGTCCTCACCCTGCCTCTCCTTGACCGACACAACCCGTCCTGGCAGTCTGGTGGGGCAGGATCCTGTCTGAGCCCCATTGGGATGGGCTGGTGCTGGCTGCCAGGGCAGTGGAAGCTGGGGACAGGTCTCCAGCTCATCAGTGTCAGAAGTGGCTGGTGGTTCCAGACTGCTGGTTCCTTTCTGTCCCCACTCTGCCTGTGGCCCAAAGCCAGGCATAGCGGGGAAGGGAGTCTGCAGAGGAAACACCGGCTTTTTCTGGGAAATGGTGGTGTGCTGAGCTGGGGAACATCTCACAGCCTTCCCCCTTCCTAGGACATGATGGGCTACCTGAGGGAGAAGAACATCAGGCAGTTTATCCACAAGGTGAGGAGCTGGGTTTGTGCAAGGGTCTGCTCTGCACTTTATCCTCTGTCCTTCCTCCCCAGCCCCTGTCCCCTCAGCCCTTGGTGCCCGTGCCTGGCCGCACTGCCTGCGTGCCCCACACCCCTTCCTTGATGCCTCCTGTGGGTGCTGCTGCTCTGGCACCCATGTGCCCAGGGTAGCTCCCCCAGCTGCCTGCAGTTCAGCGCACCCAGCACTCACCCAGTCCTGAGGGGAGCTGCTGGCTTCCTAAAAGCCCCTTCGAGCAGCAGGACCTGCCCGGCTTTGGCTGCTTCACCCTGGGCTTGGAGGAACCATGAGCAGCAGCCTGGGAGGAACCTTCTCACTCATGGTCTTCCATAGAACATCATCCACAGCTCTGAGCCACTGGGGGACGAGATGGCCCATTACCTGTACGTGCTGCAGTCTGTCAGCCTCAACCTGTGCGAGCGCCGCATGAGAAGCTCCATGGATCCCTACTCACAGGTTGGAGTGCTCTCCTGACAAGCCTGGCCCTGCTCTCTTCCACCTCTGGGTGTAGAGGCGGGTGAAGGTTTGCCTTTGGGTGAACATTTGATTTAATTGTTGGTTTGTACTGGGAGAACCTGCTTGTGTGGGGCTCACCAGCATCCCTTCTTCTCTGCTCTCCCTCCAGGAGCAGCGGGAGCTCCTCCAGTCTCTGCGCCAAACGGCCTTTGAGTCGGAGAGCGAGGTCCCTGCCAGCAACTTCAGCACGGAGCGCCGGCGATCCCTGTGTGCCAAGGAGTTCCGCAAGCTGGGCTTCACGGTGCGTCCCCACTCCGTGCCCTCACCAGCCCCACGCTGGTTCTGTCACCAGCCTCCGCAGCACCTTCTGGTGGCTCCCCTAAGCCTGCTGTCCCTGTTGATGTGAAGGGCCATCAGGCTGAACCTCCCTTCTGCTCCCTCAGCACCGCTAAGCAGCGGGTGCTGCGGAGCTGCTGGGACTCAAAAGGCAAAAACCCCATGGGTGAGTCAGGAGGACTCTGCTGCTCAGAGAAGAAAGGAGCGGTTGCTGAATTGCATCGTTTTGTGTCCTCCTAGAACAACAGCAACCCAGCAGAGGACCTCCGCCGTGCCCCGCCAGGACTCCTCGCCCTTGACAACATGGTGTATTTCTCCAGACACAACCCCAGTGCCTACAGCAGGGTACGTGCTCCCTCCCAGAGATGTGCTGGTGGATCTCCACCTTCTTTTCCTTTCCTTGTGACCTGTCTTTGGCCAAACTCAGGCGAGGATGTCCCTTTTGGGCAGGTGTTGTACTGTTGCACTGTTTCAGATAGAGCCAAGTCCTCCCTGGTGGTAGGGGCAGCCGTTTGAGGCTGGTGGCACTGAAGGGTCCCCATAATTTTTAGTGTTTTGCCCACAGCTTAGTTTCTAGGGTTGAGCAGATCTGGGCAGATCAGGGAAATTTGGGCAAAACCAGCCAGTGGCTGCAGAGCATGAGCCACGGTCCCCATGCCATGCCTGGGATCAGCTCCCGCACTGAGGCAGGGGAACGATGCTGGGGCTGGTTTTCGGGGAAAGCTGACTCCTTCTATGGGGGATGGCTTAACCTGGGGGAAGAGCTCAAGTAGGAGGTTCAGGATGAGTGTGACATGTCTGAGCCCCACCATTGGCACATCCTTCACCTCCATGGCCCACGTAACATGACGCACTGGCCCTCTCCTCCAGTTTGTCCTCGAGAACAGCAGCCGGGAAGACAAACACGAATGTCCCTTCGCTCGAAGCAGCATCCAGCTCACCCTGATCCTCTGCGAGATCCTGCACATTGGAGAGCCGTGTATGTCTGTGCTCCAGCTTCTCCCTCTGCCCACCCTGCTGCCCGCTGGCTGGCAGGAGTTCGGGACAAGCTGCCAGGGCTGCGGCTGTGGAGCCACCAGGCTCTGGCATGGCCGGCGGCAGGGGAAGGGAGGGAGGGCTGGGACATGTCCTGGTTCTCCTGGACACTGAAACCCCCTGGAAAAAATGGGGAATCTGGCATCATTTGTCCTTCTCACCGCAGGCTCGGAGACGGCTCAGGCCTTTTACCCTATGTTCTTCGGGCAGGATCATTTCTTTGAAGAGCTCTTCTGCATCTGCATCCAGCTGGTGAACAAGACCTGGAAGGAGATGCGCGCTACCCAGGAGGACTTTGACAAGGTGCGAGGGGATGCTCGGCCCATGGGCTGTGCACAAATTCAGGGGCTCTGGGGAATGTCACCAAGAGTGGGGGTGACGTCCTCTGCCCTGCAGGTGCTGCAGGTGGTGCGGGAGCAGATCACCAGGACCCTGTCCCTCAAGCCCACCTCCCTGGAGCTATTCAAGATCCGGGTAAATGCACTGAACTACAGCGAGATCCTGAAGCTGCGGCAGACGGAGCGGCTGCACCAGGAGGAGACGCTGGCTGTACCCGTGCTGTGAGTGGGCTCTGAGGCCGTAGTGGGGGACACTGTGGGGCTGGGGAAGGTCAGCGAGCACCCACTGAAGTGGCTGAGCTCCTCTTCTGCTGGTTCTCACCCCAGGGAGCTGCGCGAGAGGCTGAAGCCGGAGCTCCTGGAGCTGATCCGCCAGCAGCGCCTGCTGCACCTCTGCGAGGGCACCTTGTTCCGCAAGATCAGCAGCCGCCGCAGGCAGGGTGAGTGCCCGGGAGAGTGGCAGAGCCTTGTCCCCATACAGTCACAGAATCACAGACTGCTTGGGGTTGGAAGGGACCTCTGGAGATCATCCAGTCCAACCCACCTGCTAAAGCAGGGTCACCAGAGCAGATCACACAGGAATGTGTCCAGGGGGGTTTGAATGTCTCCAGAGAAGAAGACTCCACAACCTCTCTGGGCAGCCTGTCTCAGTGCCCTGGCCCCCCAAAGTAAAGAAGTTTCTCCTCATGATAAGATCCCCTCTCAGCCTGCTCTTTTCTGGGCTGAACAGACCCAGTTCCCTCAACCCTTCCGCATAAGAAAGACGTCCCCTCCACTAGAGAAGTCACAATGACTCTGTGAGGAGAAGCACGTTTGGCTGGTGTGGGCTCCCCCATGGGGTGCGAGCAAGTGGGGTGTGTGCTGGTGAGGGGGCAACTCCGTCCACTAGGGGATGGGGACATCAGCGGGGCAAAGCTGATCATCTCCTGCCGGCCCTTCTGCTGCAGATAAGCTCTGGTACTGCCGCCTGTCACCCAACCACAAGGTGCTGCACTACGGGGATGTGGAGGAGGGGGTGCACTCTGCCCCCATTGAGAGCCTGCTGGAAAAAAGTAGGTGATGGGGAGAAAGACGAAGGGTAGGAAGGAGGGGGGAACCCTCTGCCTGAGTGGCAGGTGGCTGTGAGCCCCCACGCTTGGGCTCTGAGACCCAGGGACCTGGGGGAGAGGAGGAGTGGGTGCTCATGGCTCCTCCACTCGCCCCAGTTCCTGTGGCGGACATGAAGATGCTGCTGGTGGGAAAGGAGTGTCCACACACCAAGGAGAAGAGCTCTGGGAAGCAGAACAAGGTCAGCATCTCCCACCCCACTCTGCACAGCTGGTGGTGGTTTGTGGTGGTGGTTTCATGGACTGTGGCAGGTTTTTGATGTGGTTTGAGACTGGAGACCTCTTGAGCCTTGTGAGGCGCAGAGGAGGAGAAGGAGGAGGCAGCTCCTGCTCAGAAACCCGCCAGGCTGGGAAGTCTGGCTGAGCAGCCAGCTGCCCGCTGTGCTGTCCCCGCAGGACGTCCTGGAGCTGGCCTTCTCCCTCGTGTACGATGTGGAGGAATACTGCCTCAACTTCGTTGCCCCCACCCGCTACGAGGTGAGCCCCGAGGGCTGGCTGAGGAGGCACGTGGTGGCCAAGTGTCCTGGCCAGGGGACAGCAGGCAGGGGAGGGACTCGAGTGTGTGTGTGTGTCCCCGTGGTGGGAGCCAGAGCGTGGGACAGGGAGGGTTCTCAGGCTGCCCAGCACTGGTGGCAGAGATGCCTGTGTTCTGTCTCCCCAGTTCTGCCTCTGGACAGATGGGCTGAACGTGCTCCTGGGCAAAGAGATGACAAGTGAGCGAACGCAGACAGACCTTGATGTCCTGCTGTCCATGGAGCTCAAGCTGCGGCTCCTGGACCTGGAGAATATCAGCATCCCTGACACTCCCCCTCCTGTCCCAAAGCCCCCCAGCAACTTGAATTTCTGCTACGACTTTAGCCATGCAGAGCAGTGAGTTCCTCCCTGTGCCCCCCAAAATCAAACCCCTTCCTCCAGGCTCTGTCCTCCACCTCCTGCCCAAAGGGATGACCCCAGGCGCTGCCTGTGCCTTGCACAGCCTGGGGTGAGCTGCCCCCCTTGCCCATATCCTGCCCTCCTGTGGGAGCCTGGGGATGATCCATGGAGCTTTCAGCCCCTCTTCAAGGGGGGGTGACCCCTCTGTGGTGGTGCTGTTATCCCGCTGCAGGGCAAGGATGGGGGAAGGAATAAAGGTACAGGCAGCACTACACAGGTACGAATCTGCACTGCCCGACTCTCCCTGCCAGTGTAGGGAATCCTCTCTGGACAAGAAGGGGTTTAGAAGAGGACACTGTGCCGGCCCCGCCAGGCCCCTCCTGCACTGAAAAGTTTTTGTGCTGAGCCCTGCGCTCCCCCCGTGTGCCCCTGCTCTGGGAAACGGGGTGTTTAGGGTACAAACTGCCCCTCCCAGCACCATTTCAGCTGGGCAGGGGCTGATTGTGCCAGTCCTGGTGCCTTTCCCCACCCCAGGTGGGTACTTGCACAATTCAAGCCCTGCTGCTGCACTACTGCACCACAAGCTACCTCCTGCCTGGCCCTACCCCGCTGCCCCACACCCCCTCGTGCCAATAGCTTCTCCTGGGGAGACTGCAGTAAAAGCTGCAGCCGCAGGTCACCAGGGCTCCGACACTGCCTCCCACCCATTGGGACAATAAACACTTGTGGAGAACTCGGGGCTGTCTCCTTTTCAAAGGTTTGGGGATGGGGCCAGTGTGGGTGGGAGCTGCAGCACAGAGCACGAAGGAGCTGGGAGAGCCAGCAGGACGGTTTTGTTCCTGCTGTTGAGCAGGTGTGGAGTCAAGTCCTCTCTGAGGAAGGTGGCTGTGGGGCTGCAGCTCAGGCCCTTTCCAGCCTGGGAAGGGTTCAGAGCGCTGCAGGTGGCCCCAGTGACAGGCTGGACAGGCTCAGCTCCTGCAAGTGGGCCAGTGCCCCTTGGGCTTGGAGCTTGGAGAGCAGCATCCTGGCCAGACAGATGCTGTGACACAGAGAGATGAGGCTGGGGCAGGTGGTCGCTGTGGGGCTGCAGCCCTATGGGGCCAGGCTCTGCAGCCCCAGCTCTTATCGCATCCCCTGAACCACCTCCCAGGAGCCAATGGAGCTGCTGAGGGAGTTCAGAGCAATGTGGCTTGGTTTTGGGTCAGGCGCTTAGAATCATAGAATCACTGTGGTTGGAAGAGACCCTCAAGATTGAGTCCAGCTGTTAACACTGGCACTAAACCATGGCCCTAAACACCACATCTCCATGTCTTTTAAACCCCTCCAGGGATGGTGACCCCACCACTTCCCTGGGCAGCCTGTTCCAACGCCTGACAACCCTTTCCTGTAAGACATTTTTCCTGATATCCAATCTGAATCTGCCCTGGCACAACTTGAGGCCATTTCACCCTTCATAGCCACGAAGGGCCCCAGACGCGCTGGGCTGCTGTGGGGCAGCGGGACTCAGAGGGGAGGGTCGAGCACCTGCCCCCAGAGCCCCCGCGCTGGGGAAGGGGCTCGGGTCCTCTGGGGCTGCGGGAGGCCGGCGGGGACCCCCGGGGACCTAGAGAGGGGACCGGGAGGACATCCAGGCCCGGGTAGGGCAACCAGGAGGACCCCGGGACATGGAGCAGGGGTAACACCCGGTCCCAGACCCACCCCGGCCTCACTCAGGCCCCGCCCTTCCGGCCGTGCCACTTTCGCATCGTCACTTCCGGTGGACGCCGGAAGCGCAGCGCGGAGCCGGCGCGGCCATGGCGGTGAGTGGCGGGGCCGGGGGCGCGGGGCGGGCGAGGCCGCCGGCCGCCTGTGTTGGCTCCGCTGACCGCCTCTCTTGGCTCCGCAGCCCAAGGGGAAGGCGGGTACCAAAGGCAAGAAGCAGATCTTCGAGGAAAACCGGGAGACGCTGCGCTTCTACCTCCGCATCATCCTGGGGGCCTCCGTGAGTGCGGCCGGGAGGGCCCGGGGAGGCCCCGGCGGGCGGGACGGGCCCCGGACGGGCCGGGCAGGGCTGACAGCCGTGCCGTGCTCTCTCCGCAGGCTGTCTACGCCGTGGTGAACCTGGTGATCTTCTACCCCGCTGCCTCCGCCTGGACGTGGGTGAGCGCCCGGCCCGCTGCGGGCACCGGCACCGGCTCTGGGCCTGGCCGGCGGGAACCCGGGGCCTTTCCCGGTTGCTGCGACAGGCGAGCCCAGCAGGCCCCCGCCGCTCTGCCCCGGGGTCGTGGCGTTTGCGGCTGGCAGCTCTTTCCTTGTTGCAGCTGGCGTTCGTCTTCAGCTCGGTGGTGTACGGCACCAGCTACCGGACCATGAACTCCATGGCAAAGCCGTCTTTCACAGACGATGGCAGCCTTGCCGACGGGGGAATTGACCTGAATATGGAGCAGGGGATGGCAGAGTGAGTGTCCACACCTGCACGAGTCCAGGTGAGCAGGACCTGCTGCCTGGGCGTGCACACCGAGCCAGGAGAAAGCCAGGCCACAGCTCCCACCTCTGCTTGCCCACCGGTGAGGGCATGAGGGGAGCTGGAAGCCTGTTGCCATTTTTTCCAATAATGTACCTCAACTGTCCTTGTTATCTGCACGCTGAGCCTGGTGCGCACTAGTGGTGAGCTGCCACATGGGTCTGTCAGCCTGGAACGGTCACTGTCCCTAGGGCTGGGGTGCAAGTAGGAGATCCCACATGGTTCAGTGGAGCAGGTTAGTGAAGAGACAGTGCTGACACTGTGCACGCTTTGGGAACAGAGGAATTTATATTTTCTTTTCAAGTGCAGGCAGCTCTTGGCAAAGCAGAAGGGCATGTGCTGCCAGCCATCCCATCGTGGCTGCAAACTGTGTCTTGGACTGTTCCACACACTAAAAATCCTCCCCACTGTCCAAGGCGGTTCCTTTCACTTCTTCAGCTTTTTTTGCCTCCTCTGTTTGTGCATTCCCTGTGTGTGTCTGCAGACAGTGCCAGGTGTTTGCCTGTCCCGTGTTCTTGATGGTGCTGGTGGTGGTTCCTTGGTCAGGGAACAAACAACAGTAGTTCTTGCAAAGTGCTGTTAAATAAAATAAGGAGGCAACGGTACTAAAATAGCATTTATGTCTGGGGCTCACTGTTGGAAAACACTAGTTACAGAAGACTTCCTGGCAGTTGCGGACACGTTAGGCTTTGCTGTCCGTCCTCCCTGCCCTCAGCCTCCGTCTGTTGGTCCAGCCTTTGCTGGGGTTCTGCAGCACATGCTCAGCGAGGTACTGGGGGTCCTTGGCCTACAATTTATGGTTTGACCCCATCTTTCACTTGCTGTCAGGCTTTTGAAGAAAGTCAGTAGGGGCTCTGCATCACGTCAAGTGTTCTAATGCTGAAAGTGCCATGTATTGGTGTATATATTCTTATTTTTGTCCATGTAAGTTTTATTTCTGCAGCCAGCAGATGCCAGGGGATGTTATCAGCTGGCAGAGCAACTTGTACAGCACAGAACCTGCTGTCTCTGCACAGGATGAGCTCTTATCTTGGGTGTTTGTTACTGGAGTAGTAAATTTTATACCTGTAGCCAGAGTGCCTTGGGTGTCCAGAATGAGGGACAGCCAAGGGACAAGGTCGCCAGGAAGAGAGAAAGTTATTTCTAGTTACTAGTTATTTCTAGTTGTTAGTTACTTCTAGTTAGTTATTTATAGGGCTTCACACCCTCTTCATCCTATAGTGACTTCTTTTTCCTGTGTGTCAGCCAAGCATTTTTCTCCTGTTTTGCACTGTTCTGGCTCTCCTGAGTAGAACTGTAAAATATTTTGGATGCCTTTTTTGTGAAATGCAACATGAGACAATGGAGTAAGGAAAATACTGAAGTTTGATGTTGTCTGGGGTATGCTCCTAGCTGTGGGAGGTGTATAGGGCATTGAAGCAGAGTGAGTGCCCCTGTAACTGCCCCGTGCACATGTGGGACAGTGCTGTCAGGGGCAGTGACTGACAGGAGCTGGCACAGGGATCCTGCTGACCTGTGGAAAGGGGTCAGGTGCAGCTGTAGCACAGCTGCAGTCCTGCTTGCAGACATAGAACTTCCCTTGGTACCAGGGCTCCGAGGTTTTTCTGCCTGAGCAATACACCCTTGGAGTAAGTTTTATGACACATTAAAATTAACGGATACTTGTCTGAGGCACAGGCTGCATGAAATGCAATGCAGCATGAAGGCAGAGCTGTAAAAGCAAAACCTGTACAGCTGAAATTCCCATCCTTACCCTGGACCTTTGCACCTGAGCCCGTGCAGAGCCCTCAGCCCCGAGAGTCTCATTAGTTTAACCCCGTTCATATGTGAATGTAAAGTGTTAATGAATGCTCAGTGCTCCTCCCGCTGACTGCTCAGCATCAGTTTGGCAGGTGAAGCCTCTAAATTGCCACTTTGGGGACCAGGAAGCCACTCCAGGTTACCAGTTCCTTTCAGAAAGCAGCGGATGTTTTGACCTGGGAGTGCTGGGTTTGGTGGGAGCTCTGCTGTCACCCCTCGGTGATGCATGAGATTTCTGAACCTTGGCTGTTGGTGGAAGATTGTGTGGTGTCTTGAATGGATGGTGGTGTTTCCAGCCTGAACCAGTTGTTTCTGGTCACTTTGTTTAGTGCAGTGCTGCCCAGAATGAGACAAGCTCTTTCATTACCCTGAAGCTGTTTCATCACCACTCCCTCTGCCTCTGTTTTCTCCACCACATTCTCGGATGTGACTTGAGTGTTTCTTATTCTAGCAGGTGATAATTTAATGGGAGTGAAGGAGCTGGTGGTTTTCTAACCCATCGTGGCACTCCCCATGGCTTGTGTTGCCAAACCAACAGCTATTTATGTCTCCTGGGTGTCCAGTCCCGCCTGAGGGGGCTGGTTGAGGTTTGGGCAGTTTGTCCCTGTCCATAGCAGCTCTCAGCTCTGCCTCAGGCTGGTGTGGAAGATCCCACAGTTGGATAATCAGGAGGGGAGGGGGAGCTGTCTGGGTGTGCTTGTCCTGGTGGCACCCCAGCCCTTTGGTGACTGTGGAGTGTGTCTGTCAGCTGGTGCAGTGGCACCCGAGATCCCTGTTTCCCCACGTGCCACCAGCCATGAGCTTTATAGATAAAGTACAGACTTTGTGCTGTGAGATGTGTCGCGGGTGCTGGTGCAGGCTGCAGGGCTGGTGGTTTTGCTGCTGATTTACATCCCCTGGCATTCTTCAGCTTTCTCAGTGTCCTTTTCAGAGGGAGCCTGGCTCTTTAACTCATTGGATTTATTTATTTTTTCTGTTTACTGCACCGACTCTTCTGAGTCTTTTGCGTGGCAAAGTGCAGCTGCAGGGACAGTCCCTGAGTCCAGCAGGGGGGCTCCCTGGAGGTGCTGTGGATGGGCTGTGTTGGCAGAGGAGCCGGTGTGTTTGACAGGGGTTGGAATGGAACGTTAATGTTTTGCTTTTCTTCCCTCAGGCATCTCAAGGATGTGATCCTGCTGACAGCCATGGTCCAAGTGCTGAGCTGCTTCTCGCTCTACGTTTGGTACTTCTGGCTCTTGGTAAGCCCCTGCAGTTTTCTTTGTTGTCCCTGTCTTCAGTGCTAAGGACATCATTTATCTATTTCATTTCATTGTGTCTTGTTTCAAGCCAAAACTGTTTTCTGACTATTTTATTTTTTAATCTCCCTGTCAAATCTTGTTAAAAATGAGGCCATATAAGGAAAGAAGTCCTGATCCCTTTGAGTCAACCACACAAAAACTAGACTGGCCTTGGCCTTTCTGGTCCTGTGAAAGGGCAATGAGAAACTTGAGGCACATCAAAGCCATCTTTGTGCGTGGAGCCTTTTTGTGACTGCGGCAAACAGACCGTGTTTGGTTTTCTCAGTCATTTACCAGCACAAACCAGGGCTGGGAACTGCTGGACACTGCCGCTTGGTAGATCAAACACTGTGAGCTTTGATTTCCCCTGAACACACCAGACTTTCTACTCATGAGACATTCGTCATGTGCCTCCAGCTAAAACTGCTTTTGCAGGAGGACAAAAAAATCTGCAGTTAGTTAAAAAACCCCGCAGTTGCTTTGAGTATATCCCACAAAGGTATAAAAGGCGATGTTTGGAGCCTAGAAAGTTCTCTCATTTCAGTCCTTCCTCACGTTCTGTCTAGCTGGCTGGCCAGAGGGCAGCCTGGGCTCTGACTGGCCCCTGGAGACCATCTGGATCACTTGTTATTTTTTTAAATTCAGGGACATGGGTGTGTTTTCTGAAGGAGGAAGAGGCAGAATGTCTGGGCAGTTGGATCTTTCTGGGCAATTCAGACCTGATGCTGGGATTTCTGTAGATGAAGCCCACATGCTGTATACATATGCAAGTTCCTAATCCATATGAAATCGGGCCATTTATTTTGGATGCCTGCCACTGCCTTTGATTTCCTTGCAGCCTGTGATGCCCCCGATCCAGCCTGTAGAGATATTGCAGCTCCCTTGGCTCCCTCGGTAGCACCACCCCTGCCAGAGCTGTCCCCAAAGTGACCAAGTTTGTGCCACGTGTGTTTCGCAGGCTCCGGGGCGCGCGCTCTACCTCCTGTGGGTGAACATCCTGGGGCCCTGGTTTACAGCTGAGTCTTCGCCCACCAGTCAAGAACCAAACGAGAAGAAGCAACGCCGACAGGAACGCCGCCAGATGAAGCGCTTCTAGCCCTGGCTGGGGAGATAGATTAGCGCTGTGTCTCATCTCCATGCTGTTATTTCATCAGGGATGTGACTGAAACCAACCCCAAACCATCACAGTAGCTCTGTTACCCTCTGTCATTGCTGCCATTCCGCTACAAAGGCCGCAAGAGACTTTCCTTGGTTGGTTGTTGGCGCCAGTCGAGGCCTTGCTCTTTGGGATGATGAGGAGGGTGATGCTGGGATGTGTGTAAATAACCTCTTTAAAGCAGCGCTGTATCGCGTTTGAGGTTGGCGGTTGCAATGTTGGAGGAAATACTACATTAAAGAGCAGAGTCTGACCGTGCTGCAGTGTGTTCGTACAGGGCTTTCTGCAGAGTAGAGCTGTTAGAAATGCCAGCATGTTCTTGGAGAACTGGACCAGAGGGAAGCAAAATCCCCCAAGACAAGTGGTCTCATCCCTTCCCAAGCTGCTCTGTGCTGCCCGGCCTGCCACAGCATCTGCCCCCAGCTGAGGGGCTGCAGCTGCCCTGCAACATGGGGAGCGTGGGGCAGCTGGGGGGGCTGAGAACAGGACTGGCAGCCAACCTTGGAGCTGTTGGAATTGAGCCTGGGCTCTCTGGAGCCACAGACTGGCCTGTGCTACCTCTGCAGGAGCTCAGTGAGATGAAAGACAACAGCTAAAAGAAGCCAAAACTAAATTGTGCCTTTTTTTTTTGTTTTTTTTCCTTCTTTTAAATCACCTCTTGCAGCTGGAGTGCCACGACTGCTGCAGAGACCATGTGTCAGAGACCAGGAGCAGCTCGGGGCAGCTTCTGCTTTTACCCACTTTGATTTATTAATGTTGTCCCTGCCCAGCATGTTGTTTTACACACTCCAGTGACCCCTTCCTGCTCCTGACGCACTAGCTCGGACCCATGCAGCTCCACTCGGTTGGTGTTAGCAGTGGTGCCAGCCTGGCTTTTGATGCCATCCACAACCTTTTGCCCACACGTTGTTTCCATTACATCACTTTTATTACACACTTTTTCCTAACATCAAGCCCCCTCCCCATGCTGCATCCTCCTGTGTGTCAGAGCTGGGCAGAGCAGCTGTAGTTGGGGTGCAGAGAAATGGTTAATTGTGGGCAGATATCGAGGAGAGGTGGGGAGAGCAGAGATTGGGATTTGGGGGATTAAGTCCTTCCCCACTCTGCTGGGAGCTCCCCATGGCACCCTAAGGACATCCTCCCAAAACTGCAACCCACCCAGCCCAGCCTCCTTCACCTCTGGGCGACCAGTGCATCTCCCCAGCTCTGCCCTCACTCCCTCCAAACCCTCTTCTCCAGCTCCCCAAAGCCACGTAGAGCTGCACAGCGGTCCCCAAAATGCACAGGGGGCAGTACGGGGGACAGACATCGACACTAACCACCCCGTCCCCCTCGGCCACGCTACCCTACACATGGTACATGCACAGTGGGCACAGGGCGGAAGGCCCACGCTCTGCCCTCCTCCAGGCTCCAGCCCCAATAAATATCCAATAAATGGCACCAGTTACAGCCTCAGGGCACTGCTTTTGGGGTGGGGGGATGCCCCTCAGTCAGGCAGCAGCTGCTCCAGCTCTTCCTCGTTCAGGCCGTTGGTGGTGACGATGTGGTCCAGCTGCTTCATGTATCGCTCCAGGTCCTGCATGAAATGGGGGATGCGCGTCTTCTCCAGGACCCCAAATTTCTTCAGCCGATTCACATCTTCATAGGAGACCTGATGGGAAGCAGGAAGATGAGGTCAGCATCCCCATCCAGAAATCAAGGGGGTTTGGCCCCCCTGCAGCCCACCCACCCCCTTCCCAAACCCCCCTCTCCTGCCTGCGGGGAGGCACAAGCAGAGCCACTCATGCAGGATTTGCAAGGATTGTGTTTTCAGTCATTTTTCTGTCACAGTGGTGGCAGGACCGGTGTGGCCAAGGGCCAACAGAACCAAACCCGCTGGATTATGCATCCCCTCATGGGTCTCCCACAGGGGAGGCCGGCCGGATTTTCCCGTCTCTCCTCGCATCCCACCCTGCACAGCCTTTCCCTGCTTCCCAACCAAGGCCCCTGAGTGCAGGGATATGCAAAGAGAAGGGCAGCCAGCCATGGGCTTGTTTTTTGGGAAAAAGTGGGACCGAGGTAGCCCACATCAGCTTTGGGATGAGACAGGGCTCTGGGATCATCCACCTTCCCCCAGGCGTTACCTTTCCAAGTGCAGCCAGCAGCGGGAAGTCGATGGTCTGCCGATGGCGCAGGATGCGGAGAATCCCATCCAGGTAGACCTGGTCCTTACTGAAACAGCCTGGAAGAGCGGGAGAGGATGGGGAGTGTGAGCCCAGCTCACCCAAATGTCTGCCCGCCACAATAACCAGGGTGCTGGACTTGGGTGACATGAGTGCACCAGGGCTCAGGTGTTGCTGGTGCCATGGCCAGGACTGCTGCACCCCAAAGGATGGGAGTGCTGGGGAGCACAGAGCCAGCCAGTACAGCCAGAGCCCCAAATCTCTCACCAGGATGCTTTCATGCTTCCTCCTAACAAAATTTTTAACGGTAAACAACTGCAAGAACCTAAATGCATCCACAGAAATGCTCATTTTTTCCTCTCCTTTGGCTGCTGCCCAGCTGAAAGCTTGTATAAGTCATTCCCATCAGACCAAACCCACCTTACGGGGCTCCCCAGGGTGACCCTTCCATCCCCACCTAATCTTGCACACACGAGGAGTTGACATGCCAGGACTGCATGTAAAAGATCGCTGCCATAAAGTGTAAACCCACAGAGGAGCGGTGCTGGGGATGGGGACAGACTGAGAGAGTTAGGGTGTTCAGCCTGGAAAAGGCTCCAGGGAGACCTTATTGCAGCCTTTCAGTGCTTAAAAGGGGCCAATAAGAAAGATGGGGACAGACTTTTTAGCAGGGCCTGTTGTGATAGGACAAGAGGTGATGGTTTGAAACTAAAGGAGAGGAGATTCATGCCAGACATGAGGGAGAAATTTTGTACACTGAGGGTGGTGAAACACTGGCCCAGGTTGCCCAGAGAGGTGGTGGATGCCCCATCCCTGGAGACATCCCAGGCCAGGCTGGACGGGGCTCTGAGCAACCTGAGCTGGTGAAGATGTCCCTGCTCATGGCAGGGGTGGCACTGGATGAGCTTTGAAGGCCCCTTCCAACCCAAACCATGCTGTGACTCTATGGGGAGGGATGCAGCGCAGGGCAGAGCCACCATTTCAAATGCTGCTGTGGCCACAGGACCAGTGACACTCAACGCACTCAGCAGCAAAACATACCCACTCTGTTTTTTCTTTTAAAAAGATAAAATCCCTTCCAAAACTCGACGTCTCTTCCCTCCCCAAGCAGTACCTGGCTGTGAGGTGTCGGTCTGGCCCCTCTTCGCCCGCACACAGTATTCCCACCGCACACCGGCGTCCTGGACGTACTGCTCCAGGTCCTGGAAGAGGGCAGAGAAGGAGAGGCGGCTGGCGCGCTCGATGGTGTAGTAGAGCAGGGCTGCCCGCCAGAGGAAGGGCTGCTTGCGGAACAGGACGCTGTGCAGGCTGGCCAAGCCTTCCTCTGTGGGGTTGGCGGGCTTCAGGCTGTACTGCTTGCGGCCCTCGGAGCTGTGCCAGGGCTGGCGGGTGTTGTTCACCCCCCGGATGTAGTGGGTGCCTGGGGAGGGGGGACGGGAGTGAGCGCTGTCAGCTGCAACCTCCAAAAACCTCAAACCTCACCCCTCCCTGTGTCGCTGGGGTTGGGGCTGAAGCTCAGCACCCATGGGTGCCAGCTTCAGCTTGAGATGCTGCCATGGGGTATGGTGACTCCACCACATTCCTGGGCAGCCTGTTCCAGTGCCTGACAACCCTTTCTGGGAAGAAATTTTTCCTAATATCTAATCTGAACCTCCCCTGGCACAACTTGAGGCCATTTCTTCTTGTCCTATCGCTTGTTACTTGGGAGAAGAGACCAACACCCTCCATGCTACAACTTCCTTGGAAGTCTTTAAAAGACACATAGATGAGGTTCTTAGGGACATAGTTTAATGATAGAGTTAGGTTAACAGTTGGACCTGATGATCTCGAGGGCCTCTTCCATCCAAAATTATCCTATGATTCTATGACATGTGCTTGCTCTAGTGCCCAGGTACATGGCTGGCTGCCCAACACCTGCCACCCCATCCGCAGAGAGGGACCCAGGCAGCCTCAGCCCCTTCCCAAACCTGCCCAGGAGCACCCTCCACGGTGCCTCCTTGCCCTGCTGACCTATCTCGTGGCGCAGCATCCCCTCCAGCCAGTGCTGCCGCGCTCCGGCCAGGTTGATGGCCAGTGTCGGCCGGCTGTCCTCCACCATCATCACCGCCTGGGACAGGAGGTCGTCAGTGAGCTGCACCACCACCTGCCAAGGAAAAGGAGGGAAATGGCATCAGCGCTGCCGTGGGAAGAGATGCTCCAGGAGGCCTTGGCTCTAAGTAGAGGCTGAGATGGTGGTGGACAATCAGAAAAAGCCACGGAGGCTGTGGGTGGCACCATCACCACCCTGTGCTGCAGATCCCCAGAGAAAGCACAGGCAGCAGGAGCAGGCAGGAGGGCACTGCCAGCGCTCAGTGGGGACCGAGAGGAAATGGATGATCCTATGAGGGGGATAAAATAACTTCTTTAACCTTTTTACAGCCAGCAAACCTGAGCACGCACCATGGGGTGGAGTAGGCAGCTCCTGAGCAGCCTGGCTCCAGCATCTCCCCATTCTCCACCAGCTCTTTCCCATGGTCTCCCCATGATTTTGTGGTTACACATGACGGGCATCCTCTGGAGACCTGCCTGGTCCCACTCCGGCATCCCCATTAGTATGCGATAGCGCAGTAAATTCAGTCATCAAATCAGCCCCACTGTAAACAAACACCAGCACCCGCTTAGTTATGGGTCCAACCTCTAGACCCCCCAGTAAACATCCCACGAGGGAACCAAGGCTCTCACTCCATTTTCATGGACTCACCTGTGGATTCTCCCTTTAAAGGCTCCAAAACAAGAGCAGCAAGGATGGATCCATGCCAACTCACCCTTGCATGCCGGCCACGATTCACAACAGGGATAGGCAACGCATGCGCAGGACTGGAGAACATCTTCATACAGGAAAAAAACATCTATTTTGGGCAACACGGCTATTGCAAGCACTGGAGCCAAGACAGCTGCTCTATGTTAACATGAATGAATGTGCCGGCCAAGCAGCATTTTCTGACCATCCAACTTCAGACCTGCAGCGACTTGGAGTGGCAGCATTGCCGGAGGAAAGACGTGGCTCTGCTGCATCCCTGGGAGCTCTCACATCCAAGGTTCAGCCACAACAACGCTTGGGACCTTCAGGCACATACAAATTTTAACTCAAAACCCTTCCCCCAGGTACATATTAACACTAAAACCCATCTATTATTTCACAGCTGGCAGTTTTCAGGATGAAAACTTGCACACACATTACTACGTGGCAGTTTTTCTATTTAAAAAAAGGAGAGGAGACTGAACAAGTTTGCTTTAACACAGATTTATTATTGTGCAAAGCTGTTTCTTAAAGCTGTAAGTGCAACATAACAGAGCAGAATCTACAACTAGGCAAGCGAACAGCATAGAAATACTGATAGTGCAATTACTTACCTGGATTAAAACATACCAGCGTGAAAGAGAATCCCTGTAACTCCGAGAAAAGACTTGCCAGTTCACTTCTGACTTGTGTACATCTCCCACAAGCAAATAAAAATAAATAACGGTTGCAGTTTCGCTGCCCTCTGCCATGTCCAGCCATGGACCTTGGTGACCTGGGACGAACTGCGGTAGGGAACTGATCCAGACTAAAACTGATTTTATGCTTTAAGTTAGTTTCAAGCACGGTCCTACACATGGGTTGGGGCAACCCCAAGCACAAATACAAACTGAGCAGAGAACGGATTGAGAGGAGCCCTGAGGAGAAGGTTGATGGGAAGCTCAACACAACCCAGTAATGTGGGCTTGCAGCCCAGAAAACCAACCGTGCCCTGGGCTGCATCCAAAGCAGCGTGGCCAGCAGGTCGAGGGAGGTGATTCTGCCCCTCTGCTCCGCTCTGGTGAGACCCCTCTGCAGTGCTGGCTCCAGCTCTGGGGTCCTCGGCACAAGAAGGACATGAACCTGTTGGAAAGGGGCCAGAGGAGGGGCAAGAAGATGATCAGAGGGCTGGGGCACCTCTGCTATGAAGACAGGCTGAGAGAGTTGGGGTTGTTCAGCTGGAGGAGGCTCTGGGGAGACCTTATAACAGCCTTCCAGTACCTAAAGGGGATCTACAAGACAGCTGGAGAGGGACTTTTTACCAGGGCATGTAGTGAAAGAACAAAGGCTTTAAACTGAAAGAGGGGGGATCTGGATTAGATACAAGGAAGAAATTCTTCCCCATGAGGGTGGTGAGGCCCTGGCACAGGCTGCCTGGAGAAGCTGCGGATGCCCCATCCCTTGGAATGTTCAAGGCCAGGCTGGACGGGGCTCTGAGCAACCTGGTCCAGTGGAAGGTGTCCCTGCCAGGGCAGGAGGGCTGAAACCTGGGCTGGCATTCCTGTCCCGAGGGGGCTGAAGCCACAGCATTAATGATCTGCTCACATAATTCACTGTGAGCATCAAACAAGTCCAGCCAAATTGTGCAAAGACAGTCCCCCAATCTTCATCATCATGCCTGAACAGAAGGCAGACTGAACAGCCCAAACCCAATTTTTTTCCTTTTATTTTTTTTCCTATGTGATATCACCACGTGTAGTGTGAGAAAAGACAAACGCAGCAAACAGCTGGAAAATAAAAGGCAGCCAAGGAAGCATGCAGAGGACGCGATGCTCGGCACTGAAACGAGGTATTGCACAAGGCCTTTGTAGGTAAGGCAGCAAGAGCTGAAGTGAAGATTGAAGCATTCCCTGGCATATTGCGTTTGGAGAAAGATCCAAGGACACAGAAAAGTTCAGTTTGCAATAAGTTGGGACACTGGCTGAATACAGAGGGGAGGGCGCAGCTGAAATAACCAGTCTGTGTTTTCAAGAATGATGGAAAACTCCAAGCAGGAACAACCCAGACCCTTCAGAGGAAGAATTCGAGTCAGATGGAACTCTGCTGATTTTTTTCCCCTCTCTCACAGTGAAGAGAAGGCAAAGGCAACACAGTAACAGCAACACTCAACTCAATTATATGGAGTAGAAATTATTTTTCCCTGTACAAGAGCTCGATGGCATCAAGCTAAACAGTTAGGAAGCAGATTCAGGACAAAGAAGCATCAGCAAGTGGTACAACCTGCCACAGGAGCTTTGTGATGGTTCACGGTCAGGTAGGCAAATTGAAGGCAGGAGTTTTGCAGACAGAAACACACCATGGCTTGGGGAGACACCGCGGCCTGGAGAGAAATTCTCTCCTTCTAAGCAGGATCCCCAGCACATCCTTGTGGTCCATGAAGCTTCTGCTCAGCTTTTGTGGATGCAATGATGGAGAAAGAGCCCTAGGAACAAAGGGATGATTGCTGGCACCACCGGGGCAGGGGCTCCTGCCTCTCCCCAGCTCCCTGTCCATCTGCTCAGGACCTCGCACGCCAATAAAGCACCGGCACTGAGCAGCTCCAGGGTGGAGAGGCACCACCGATGGGATCCCAGGAGATGCCAGCTAGTGCTGTTTAGCCTAACGACATTTCACAACCCCAGGGATTTCCATGCAGCACTTACCAACAGGACTGAGACCTTTGCTACAAGCTGGGAGCTCGCCAAAATCTGTATGGAGCCCTCTGAGCTCCGGCAGCGTCACCTGGGTCCTGAGCCAGAAGAAAAAGCACAAAAGCTTCAGGATCTGCAGCTCAGACCGCAAAAAAGCAGCTTTTCAAGACGCAAAGTTAATTATAGTGCAAATACTTACCCACAAGTGCGTCGCCTGCGGTGCTGGGAAGCAGGATCCTGTCTTTGCTGCCACGTCGACGGGTCGGTCTCCTGGCTAACACAACCCCCCATGACAGATTTTCTTTTTTGTTTGTTTGGTTGGTTGGTTGAGGTTTTTTTGTTTGTTTTAGGAAAGCCATCACAATCAATACATAACAGAGAAACTAATGGCACAGCAGCACAGACAGGGCACAGCAGGTGAAAGTCAGAAACTGCAGATACAGGCGCAGGGAGAGAGACACACGTCTGAAACCACCCACGTCCCCAACAGGTCATTGTTGTATTATCAGCGACACAGAAGTTTCAGCAAGTGTTTTGTCCTGTACATGGAACAAGCTTTGCCAACATCGCTGTTACTGAGAGCAGATGAAACCCTTCCCCCTTCCCTGCCCTGCAGAAATTCAGCAAAATTTGTAGCAGGTGGCAGCAAACAAACTAACGCTTTAATGGTTTTAAAGGCACTTAGCAAAAGTTTTGGATAAAAGAGCCATGTATCTCACACTCGGATGTATAAACATAATTGCTGAACCCTGCGTTCCCTTAAGCAAAGGGGAAAAACTGCACAGGGCTGGAAGAAAGGCAGTCGTACACCAATATGCAAGAAAAAAGATGGCTTTCTGCCCAGTCAGAGCTCAATTCCGGTTTAGATTAACAGAGAAGAGAAAAATAATTGAATTTAATGAATTAATAAAAATCAAGAGATAGACCACAACTAGCAAGCCCTAAGTGTGCACCTGTAAGTGTGACTGGCCAGCTGCTCCGCTGGGTATTGGGACTGGTTCTGGGTACTAAAAGGATGCTAAATTATAGCAAGAGCTCTGCAGAGATCCTTTCTGACCCAAGCAAAGGCTTAGGAGGAGCCAAGTGCCAAATCCACATCCCAGGGACTCCCCTGGGAGGGATCATGGCAAACCAAAGGAGGAACATCCCTTGGCCAGGCGGGATCTCGGGGAACCGCTTGCTCCTGCAAGCACGAAATGTGCTGGGTACCACTGAGCAAGCTGATGCTTCAGGGAAATGCCTGTGAATATCCATGTTTGGGGATGGAGGTGAAAAATCAGAGCTAGGAAAAATCATCTGGCCAAGAGGCAGCAGCGAGGAAGCGCCCCCAGCGCTGCATGGCCACCTGCTCCGCAGCCAACAGCCGGAGGCAGCCCCGTGAGCCAAAAAACACAAAGCCAGGTCCAGAAATCCTTCTCACTGCTTGCACCCAGGACGGTGGAAGTGTTTTGCCCACACCTTGCTGGCATGAAGAGGGAAAAAAGATGTAGAAAAATAAAATCCCCTTAACCAAAGGTGTGGGACATCCCACGCTGGGTGCTGCTGGGGACACAGGGGAACCAGATTAAGAGATTATGAACTTCTCCCGCACCTCCATCCTGCATTGCTGCAATCGTATCTCAACCACTTATTTCCTGGCCTTAAAACCCAAGCTTGGGGTTTCAAAGCGCCATAACCCGGCACATCCCACAGGACAGCGGGAAATCTCTCCCCCCGACTTTGCTTTTGGACACGTGAGCACAGGCAGCTGTCTGAGACATGTGCCACACCACCACTAACAGCGGGAACTGAAGCCTCATGCACATAGGAAAAGGGTCCCTGCATGACCACATGGATGAGCAGCAGCTCCTCTCTCTCACAAGCATAAAAGGGAGGTATACACTGAAAAAACCCAACAGAAATCGGTGAGGAACCAGCATCCACATCCTAACACTGGGACACAGCAAGCACAGCCAAACCAGAGATGAAAGGACACCACGGCTCAGAGTAGTAAAGTTTCTTATTTGTACCCAAACCAGTTCTTAATCTGAGTCCTTTTTATCAGAAAATAAATATTTTGCAGCTGTATTTTACAAGAGATAAAGCAGGGACGCGCATTACCTCTCCCACGCAGCCTTCCTTCTGCATGTACTTTCGGATCACGGACCAGATCTGGCACTTGCTCAGCAGCCTCCCGCCCGTGGCAACTTCAAAGCTCTCGTAGGTCCCGTACTTCTCCAGGACAGCACGAATGATCCGGATCGCCTGTCGCACGCAGAAACGAAACACGAGTGCTGACACCATTCCCACTTATAAACACATCCCCAAATCCCAGGTGCAAGAAAACCCAGCGGAGAGAATCGCTGGTAAAGCAAGACATGGTTTTGCAATATCTAAAAAAACAAGGGGACTGAGCCAGCTGGACGTGGCCACCAGGACAAATGGACACATAACGCACTGTGTCTTTCCAGGAGAAGCTGTGCGGGGTTTTTTGGAAGGTTTTTTGCTATCTTTGTTTGTTTTGTTTGGGTTCTTTGTTTTGTTTGCTAAACAATCAGGATTGTTTTTGCAGTGCCACAAGGTACCTCCTGTTGACAGTGGCAGAAAAAGGACCATTTCTTCCTCCCACCTCTGCTCAGCCACTTGCTCTCTCCTCCCAGGGGACCTAAAGCACTGAGCCAAGAGCAACCCAGCACAGCTGGTGCCCAGGAGTGGGATGATCAAAGGACACGCTCTCTGACGACCTCCAGCACGTGTCCCGCCAAGTAAAATTCCTAAGATACCAAGTTTAGTTTCCTGAGAGGCTGCTGAGCATCCCCAAGCAGCCTGAAATCATGCACCCACCATATGCAAAGGGATAACAAATCCTCCAGCCCCAGCTCCGCAAGATGTTCCCTTAACAAATCGGGGATGTGATCGGTGTGATGAACCTCCATAGGGCTACAAGAATCCTTTAGTTAATTTTATCCTAAAAAAAATAAAATAAGCCCCCAAGCATGTGGAGAGCAGCTGGTGGAGCAGCAAGCTGGAAGCAGGGAGCTGGTGTTGGTTTCCCTGCTCCTGTCCAAGGATGCTGGCTTAGCAAAATATCTGCGTGATTAATGCATGCTTTTAAAATAAAACCAGTTTGTCTGTTAATAGTTAGTTGGCAAGGAAAAAGTTTCACAAAACAAAACAGACTGGAAGGAGGTTACTGCAGGGCATAAGAAAAGGAATGGTGACACAAATTCCATCCAATCGCACTGCCACTGAAGAACTAGGAGAAACACTCAACACTTAGTATCTCTTGCAAATGTTTTTGGATCCAGGATGAGACAATTCACATCACTTGCGAACACTTAATTTCATTCATTCAAAATAATGCACAGAAAAAAATAATCTCATTTATTCAGTTTTTACTATATTGTAAGTCAACTGTGCCAAAAGAGAAAGTAAGGGGGGAAATAGCTCAGAACAACTCATTTTACTGCATTATTCAGAGAATGACACACTTAAATGCAGAAAGAAAACACTGAAAAGCCAGCAAGGTCTTTACAGGAGTCAGACAGTCTCCCCTACAACAGCATCGCTGGCACCAGTTTATCTGGGGCAGAGGTACGGCAGGCACTGGAAATGACTAACTGCTCAGAAAGCTGTTTACAGAAAGAGCCTGAATCGTTTGGCTAATAATTCATGCAGAGATATACTAAGTAATGCAAGAATAAGTAAACATTCAAAGAACAGTAAGTCGGTGAAGAAGCTGTTATTTGAAATACCAGATGGAAGTTCCCGACTAGGAAGAGACGCCTCTGGCGTGCACATCTGAATTTATTGTGAGAGTTTTTCATCTGCTGCCTCAGACTCAGCTAAAAGGGTCCCTGTGGCAGAAGGGATGCTCCTGCCAGAGGTGGGATGCTCAATCCGAGGAGCAAACTGGTTTGGGGGCATCAGCGGCCTCCTGGCTCCAAACCCAGAGCAACGGGTGGGAACAGTCCGGTCCTGCCAGGCTCTGCAGGCTCGTTTGCAGGCAGAGCATCAGGCAGCTCCTGACTGTTTCCTCCTGTTCGAGCGGCCGGGTGCTGCTTGCTCGGTGCCCTCCACACATCGTTACTACCCGTGGCAGAGAGCAAGTCAGGAATACGGCAGTAGCGTATGAGCAATGGAAACAGTTAAGTAAAATAATACCGACTGCTTAAGCATAGCCTACACCGACTGTTACCATTATTGACCACATTAGCTGATGTTTAAGGATGCTGCTGCACCAGACGACCTTTAGGCCTCCCAGAAAATAAGCCAGACTTAACCACCAGGACATTCAGACTAAGGTCCACTTCCCAGAAGGTCACCCACTCACTTCAGCTCCTCGTCTATTTCTACAGCAACAAGTGCAAAAAAAATCACAGCAAGGTGGCCTTGATGGAGCACCAGCTCCCACCCACCACTGTGCATCTGTGAGCAAGAGCCAGTCTGAGGCTGGAAGCATCACCCAGCACCAGTACGATCATCACCCACATCAACCACGTACTGGTCCCGGGAATAGACCAGGAAACTAAAGAATTGAAGAAAGAACAGGGCGAGGGTGCTGAAGGCAGAATACAAAAGATGCCGAGTGGAGCAAGATCAGGCAGCAGCCTGGTAGCAGAAGCTGAGAAGGAAAACAGGCCAGGAGGCTTCATATGGACCATGGACCAGCTCCTGGCTGGCCCGACCAGGGAACGGTCCCACCATGGTACATCCCTGTGACACCGAGCCGGTGACACTGGCCCACGTGAGGACACCCACACTTTCGCACCCGCCGGGTTATTGTCCTCATGGACTGGGAGAAAGGTGGGGAGCGGGTGGTCAGGGGTCCCCCAGCTCCTCCTCCCAGGCCGAGCATCTCTTCGAGAACCGCCCTGACGCGCATCCCTCGCCCGAGCGCAGCAGGCAGCGGCAGCGGAATCAATCACGGCACCGGCAGCGGAATCAATCACGGCACCGGCCGCTGCCCGCCCCCCGCCCCCCGCGCGGGCAGGCGGCCACACCCAGGCGCGGGCAGCGCGTGACCCACCGGCCCCGCCTCACCTGAGCAACGAAGCGATCGGAGGCGGCTCCGTACTTATCCAGCACGGCGGCGGGCACCGGCTCGGCGTACTCGAACTGCGGGTCGTAGGCGAAGCTGGCGCGGAAGAACCGCTCCCGTTCCGCCTCCACGTTCCGAGGCCGCAGCGCCACGAGCAGGCAGGGGCTCCGCCGCCCGCCGCCGCCCTCGTCCCCCCCCCGCCCCCGTGCGATGTGGGGCAGGGAGGCGGCGGCGCGCATCCCCCCGCGACCCCCCGCGCTTTCGCTCCGCCGCATCCCGGCGCCGGTTTCCGACAGGCGCCGGGTTCCCCGCGGGCAACGGGGCGCCGGTCCCGGTGNCCGCGCCCTGCAAGCCAGAGCCAATGGGAGAGGAGCGTTTAGGGAGAGCCCCGCCCTTTCCCGCGGCGCCTTGCGCCCCGCCCCGCGCCGGGCGTGTCGTGCCCGCGGTGCGGAGCGGCGGGAGCGGAGCGGGGGGGGCGGAGCGGAGCGATCCGTGACGAGGGCTCGGGGCACCCCCAGTTGCATCCCCAGCCCCGGTTGCATCACCAGTCGCGGCTGCATCGCCGGTCTCATTTGCATCACCAGCCCCTGCTCCGTTACCAGCCCTGGTTGCATTGCTGCCTCGGTCGCATCGCCAGCCCCAGTTGCTTCACCAACCCCAACTGTGCCACTGATCCTGGTTGTGTGGCCAATCCCAGGTCGATTGCCAAACCCGGCTGCGTTGCCATCCCAGTTGCTTTGCCAGTCCCAGTTGCATCGCCAAGGCAGTTGCATTGCCAAGCCGGCTGCATCACCAGGCACAGTTGTATCACCACCCCCAGTTGCATTGCCACTCTGTTTGTGTCACCAACCCCAACCACCTCGTCACACTGATTGTGTTGCCAGCTCCAGTCACATCGCCAGCTCCAGTTACATTGCCAACTCCAGTTGCATCGCCAGCCTCAGTTGCACCACCGAGCATGCGGCTTTTCCCAAAGCCTTGGCTCCCAGGATGCAGCTGGGACCTCCGTTTTTGGTTAGGGCTGGCTTTACTGACCCTCTGCACAGGGACAAGACAGGCTCAGCACTCAGAAGCAAAGTGTGTTTATTATCTGCTGGTTTCTAGTTGGTTTTGCCTGGGGAGCCTCACTTGCTGCCTGCATGCTGGTGACTGGCAGAGGTGCTCTTGCAAGCTGTACTTGCCGTGCCACTCCTGTGCCACCCCCATGAGCACCTCTGTAAGTAAGAGCCTGCACTCGTTACACGAGTTGCTCTGTCCCAGGTGAGCAGAGGCTACGACACCGCAGCCTCCACAGCCTCTAAAGTGCCTAAACATGGCTTACTAGCAAGGAGGGCTTGCGCATACGCTGGAATTTGCAAGTGTGATGTTAATGAGCTAGCAGCGCGATTAATTATCCACCCGCTAGTGGGAAGTGACAAGCCTCTGAAGTATAATTGCTGTTCCTGAAAGAAAAACCAATCAGTGTGGAAGTGGTGCCAGCCCATCCACCTGAGCTCCTGATCTTGCTCCTTTTCCTCCCATACTCAGCTCCAAGTCCTTCATGGCAGTTTGTTACGGCTACCAGCATGGAGGGAAGGTGGCCCTCATTCCTTTTAGTCCTTTTTGGGCTCCCTGAGGACCTTCCATCCAGGTAGGGTCTTCCCCCGCTTCCCTGCCTCTGGGCTGGATCTCACCTGCTGCGGCTCCTGCTGCTCCTGTGGGCTCCCCAGCAGGATTTCGTTGATGGAACTGAGTGTCAGGTTGCTGAAGACCATGTTGAGGTGGTCGATGCCTCGCAGCTCCTGGACATGCACCTTCTGCTTTTGCTGGTTGCTCCATCGCTTGCACAACTCTGAACTGCGTGTGCTGACAGTGTCGTCCCCGTCACCATAAATCATGTCCACGGGGTCCTCGTAAGGGAAACGCTCGTCGTATATGTAAGTCTCCACGGTGGGGTAACCCGTGCCATAGAGGCAATACGTGTCCACCCCAGGAGGGGGTAAGCCCTTCAGCAAGTCCTTCATGTCCTCCCACATGTACCAGCCATCCTCCAAGTTGACGTCGGTGAAGAAGCGCTGGTAGTCCCGGTAGGTGTAATTGTAGGTGGGCGTGGAGATGAAAACATGGGTCTCGGGCCAGGCGAGGCTCGTTGGGAACATCCAGGGGCTGGTGGTGGTCATGCGCTGCTCTTCACGGAGCTTGATGTTGGACATGAGTGGGATGCCCTGATTGTCACCTGCAGGACACACAGGCGGTCATCAGAAACAGCACCAAAACATACCCTCGCAAATGGTGCCCCTTGGGTGGCTGCGCTGGCATCAGCTCGTCCAGCAGAGGCTCCCAGCTGTTTCTGGGGTTTGGTTCCACCTCAGATCTTCCTTGCTTACCCCTGCCCTGCCCACATCTTCCCCTCACCCCTTTGGCTGCAGATATCCAGAACAACCTTCCAAACTCTTCTCTCTGGCATCACATCTCTAGCTGCCAGAAGGGGCTGGGTGTGGACAAACCTGGATGTGTGATGGCCCTGACCAACCCAGCCCTGGACTTTCCCTGCAACCCCAGCACCTCCACACCCTGCAGGGACAGGAATGAGCTGAGCCCACTGAGGGTGCTGATAATGGGTGGCCAACCCACATGTTTCCTGCAAGCCTTGGCATTTTTGGTCTGTCTGGAGTCCTAAGACCATGCAATGACCTCAGGTTACCTTAAAAATGTCTCTGACCCTTGTGGCAACAGAGAAAAATATGAGGAGGTGACTTAAGGGTGATGATGCAAGGGGCCAGCTGTTAAAATCTTCAAGCACATGATTTTAATTTCATGCATTTTTGGAGGCTCAGCTTGTGATTTGTAGATATTCTGGGCTGTCAGCATTAGGCAAGTGACTGTGGCTTTCTGGGCTGCAAAGAGACTAAAGAGGAACTTGCATGAAAGGAGACTAAAGCCTGAAGACTGCAGAGTTTATGGGGGACAGGCTTTTAGATGTGGGCACATCCAAGCAAGTGGTGCAGGAGAGCATGAGTGTCCCATGCCCTTGGGTGGCCTCCACGTCCTCTGCTGCAGAAGGGCTGTGTGATTTGGAGTGAAGGTCCAGCAACCTGCATGGATGGAGGTGATGCAGGTGCCTGGAGAGGCAGTGAGAAGGGGGTGAGCATGCTCCAAACTGCTTCCTGGCCCCAAGATTTTTGGCTGAGCCCTTTTCTAGTCCAGTATGGGTGTTGCAGCTTTCCAGAACCACCCTAGCCCAGGAGTCGACCCTGGGCATGGTGCAGGCTGTGCACAGATCCCTTGTTTGTCTGTCCCCCACCTCTTCCACGACCACGTCCTGTCCCTGCCCACCACCACCCTTCTGTTTCTGCAGGGAGAAAAGAAAGCAAAGAGGTGGCTGCACACAAGAGGTCACCCACCAGACGCCAGGACACGCAGGGGCTTGACGGCTCCTCCCCAGGGAGCACCCAGGGAGATGAAACCCCCAATGTACTGATCTTTCCAGGCTTGCGTCTGCTGTAGCAAGAAGTAGAGGACGTTCAGGTTGCCCATGCTGTGCCCGATGAGGAAGACACGTCGCTGGTACTCGTCGTGCATCTCCTCGATCAGTGTCTTCAGGTTCTGGAAATATTCGGGCTGCTCCTCTGTGGACAAGAGGGCTCTTGGCCACCTCACTCATGGGCACAGAGCTCCAGGACTGACCCTAGGAGCCCTGACCAGAGAGTGCTGTGGGTGCAGAGGCCACAAGCACCACCACGCATTCACATGAGAGCACCATGAGTGGCTGAGTGACCACCACCATGGGCAGCTGTCCCTGTCCAGGGATTCCTCCACACCACCTGGCTCACCCACCCCACGAGAGCCATCCTGCTTCCCTCCCTGTGTGGTGGCCTGGCCACAAACCCCAAACTTACGGGGCCCAACCCTCCAGTCGTAGGGGGCCGCCCGAACTGTCTGGTCCCTCACATAGCCGTTGTTCACCAGGTTCTGCACCAGGGTGTGCAGGTAACCTATGGGCAGAGAGAACAGGTAGGAATTAGGTCTGTGGTCTTCTCTGGTCAGCCTTTTTCCACCCTGGTCCTGGTTGTGGTCACAATGTCCTGTGGTAAGCCCTGTCGCTTGGTGGGTCCAGCCAGAGGTAACATCTCCATGCATCCCGTATGTGCTAGGGTCAAGGATAGGGTGGTTCCTGCTGACACCCGAAGGAAGCATGTCCCTGAGGTCAACGTCCTTCACTCGCAGGTGACCTGGGCTCTCCACAGAACCAGTGTCCCCTGGAAACGTGGGAACCCCTCTCCACTTGCAGGGAACCTGTGGGCTACCTGGACATCCCGCCCCTCTCCTCCTCTCACCTGCCAGCTTGCTCTGATCCAGGTATTCCACCGAATAAGTCTTGCCGAAGCCAGGCACGCGGATGTGCACCCCGGGGGCATTGGACATTTTCCGAGAGGTTCGGTTGTAAACTACCCTGCGGGGGCAGGACAGAAAGAAGCAGAAGAGCCATGTCCCCAGGGCATGAGGTGGAGATCACAGGGTGGCAGCCTGGATCTTGGTGGCTGTTTCTAAGGCTTGTGTGGGTGAGGCGGTGGACTGATGCCAAGCCAACATCGCCCGGCATCTCAGGGCAGGAGGCTCTGATGGGCTGTGGCAGCCCCCTCGTTCTGCTGCCCTGGGCAGGGTGGCAGCTTTTCCAGTGGGTGCTGAGGACAGGCTGGCTGGCATGAGCACACGACAGGGACATGGGGAAAGGATGGGCGCTCAGAACAGGAACCATCCAGGAATGTGTTCCCAAACAGTCCCCTGGTGTTCCCATGGTTTTCCACGTGTGCTGGGTCATGGCCGGGGGGGAGGAGAGAGGGAGGGAGATCCCTGGTAGGTCATTTCCCTGGGGAGCTCCTGGTGTGAGCAGTACCTGGTGTTATCGATCCAGCAGTCAACTCCCACTGGCAGGAAGGTGTTGAGGTTGAGCCAGATGGTGAAATAGTCCTCTGTTTTGCGGTAGCACATCCAGTTCACCACGTCCGGCTTGTCCAGCTTTGCTTCCAGCTGGTTCCCGAGGCAACCGGGCACTGGTGGCACCACAGAGGGAGAGCAGAGCCAGCTACAGACCCCGTCCCACTGGCCCGGGGCTTCCTCCAGCCCCTCAAGCAGGGCTCCCCTGGGGATAGTGACACCTGGGGATCTGCTAGAAGAGCATCCCTGGAGAACAGCTTGCTCCGTGCAGGAGCAAGAGGCTGGGAGCTGAGACGCAAGGTGAGCATAGAAGCGGAGATACAAATGCATCCTCAGGGATCCCCAAGCTGCCTTTCCCACAGGGTGATCCCCCGAGCTGCCACCCTCAGCCCAAACCTGCCCATTCCCACCAGCACGAAGCATCCCAGATTATTCCCCCTGCCTGGCTGGGTTTCCATCCCTGCCCGGCTGCAGCCTCGGGGAAGAAGTCAGTGCTGCTCAGGGCTGCCCCCAGCTCTACTGCACCCCCAGCATCTTGTCCTGGGGTGGCAGGGCAGCTCAGGGATGCAGAGTCCCCGGGGAGATGAAAGTCATCCCAGTGCTGGCACCTGAGGCCCATGTGCTGTTTTCCTGAACTTTAAACCCTCAGCACACACTCAACAAGGTCTCTGAAATGGCTTTGAGCTGAGCAGAACCGTACCCTGTGAGAATTCAGTGCAAATAGTTTGTACAGTAAACACAGCGTGGTTTTAAGCAAGTTCACTGTCTGTCACGTGTGACCTGGACTCCTGTGATGGAGGGTAACCATCCTCTGGGATTTCTGGCAGGGATGGGACACTCATCCCAGTGCCACCCTGGTATGTGTGCCTGTGCCAGGGGCAGATGCTGGGGAGAGCATTCCCAGCTGGTGTGCAGGAAATACCAGCTCCTGGTGCCAGTGCAGACCCCAAGGGCAAGGACATGAGCTGAAGAGAGTGCAGGGAACAGTGGCTGTGAGGCTGGTGGGATGGGAGCACTGGGTGTTGAACCCTGTGGCCCCAGGGAGACTGGCTTGAGGTGCACGAATGGGGACAATGTGGACCTTTAGTGCCACTGCAGGCACTGTCTGCTATGTGGCTTGTCACATGTCACACATAAGCTGCTTCCCTCAAGGACACTAAGAGCTCTGTTGTGTCCTGAAGTCCCTATAGGTGCCTGTGCTGCTCTGGGACCCGAGATAGGCTCTGCTGTGGCTCTGGGACCCCACAAGCATAGCAGGGTGGGAGCCACACTGTCTGGGGCAGGGGCTGAAGGATGCACATGAGGAGCACTTTTGACCTGAGAAGGATGACCCCATTTTTCCTGGTCCCCACCAACCACAGGTGTCCCTGCACCCTGGGGTCCATGGCATTTGGGGGAGCCACAGCACTGTCCCCATTGCAGGATGCATAGGCAGCCTGGCCGGGAGACACTGTACTCCCATCCCAACCACCACAGCACCAGCTCCTGCAGCGTGGCAGGGGCACAGCTGCAGCCTCCAAAAGCCTCATCCCATGCAAGAGGTGAAAGGAATGTAGTGGTTGCCTCCTTCAACCTGCTTCACAGCTTCCTCACCTCTGTGCCGTCTCCCGAAGGATACAGGGAGTGTCTAATCCTGCCTTCAAAGTACCTTGTTGAGGAGCAGACCAGTGGACCCGGGCACAGAGTGGGCAGAGATGACCTCCCCAGCCAACAAGAAGAGTGGGACCATAAGCTGCTCTGATGGCTCCTGGGGGCGCCAGGGTGGCTGAGAGCAGTGCTGGTGCCTGGCTGGACCCCGCGGCACAGCCAGCACCCCCGGCACACAGCCCTGAGCTCTGCCTCCTTTTCCAGAGGACATTAGGTAATTATTAAGGGAGTTCCTGTGGGGGCAGAGGGGTTATCGGTGTCCCAAGGGCACTGGGGGTTTCCAGGACGCCCGGCCCAGGGGGATGGGCTACATGCAGATGCTGAGCAGCACATGGGGCAACTGGACCCGTCTGGGTGTGGGACGGGCTGAGGCTGGTACTGGGGCATGGGGAGATGCTCCGGCCATCACAGGTCATCCTGAGAAAAGGTACCTAGTGACAGCCACCTGGGTCTCCTGGCCACCAGCATGGCCAAGCAGGACCTGCCCCAGGGCACCACAGCTCCAGGCATGTCCCCTGCTCTTTGATGCCTCTGGGGAGGGAGTTGGCAGGATCAGCCCTTGGCATTGCAACAGGGATGTTCTGCTTTTTCTCTTCTCTTTTTAAAGGGGAAATGACTTAATTAAAAAAAAAAAAAAAAGGAGAAAAAACTCAGCTCTGCTCAGCAGAGGTCTCATGGCAAAACCCCAGCTTGAGTCCCAAGTGATGGCACGGGGACAAAGGAAGATAGGAGCCACGCAGGATGGAGGTACCAGCTGGTGGCTGCTGCTTCCACCTCCGTGAGATGATGCCCCAACCTCTCCTTTCACTGCCCTGAGCACCTCTGCCAAAGTCTCTCTCTCCTCTGTGCCATCCCCGGGCAGGGCAGATGTTTGGTGGGTTGTGAGATGGACGCCCCACTGCGGCAGCAGGGGATGGCTTAACCATCACCAGGGAGCAGCAGAAGACACAGAACGGGGTGGGCTTTGGGGGACCAAGGGGTGGTGCATGCTGGCCCACGGCACCAGCAGCAGCCGTCGGGAAGAGGCAGACGAGAATGTGCTGCAGCCCCTGTCCCTCTGCCAGCAGAGCCCCCCCTGAACCGAGCAAGTCCTAAAACACCCTCTGGGCCAGCTGTGAGATATTAGAACCCCATTTGCTTTCTGGGGTGCCCAGCCTGTCCCCCCAGTTCTGAACAGCTATGGCCAAGCATCACCAGCCCTGCATCCCCAACCTGACTGATGGGAAGGAACCTGTGTCACCCCAGCTTGGTGGCTCCAGCTGCAGACTGCAAAGGGCCACATCAGCCAAGGGACACCGAGGTGCCAGCAGCACAGCACCCGGGGCACCCACCCGTACCCTGCATGGTGCCAGTGCTGGCGTCACCTTACCGAGTACCACAGGCGGCGTGCTGTTGGTCGGGGGAGCTTCTGGGGTGCTGGTGGGTGGAAAGAGGACGTTGAAGAGCCAGAACTGGGACGTGGGCTGCAGGAGCAGCGACAGCGTCAGCAACACAGCCCCGGCGCCGCTGCTCCCCATGGCAAGCTCGGCCGGGATCCTCCGGACGTCTCCAAGCAAAACAGCCTTTTATATTTTTTTACGCAAGTCCAGCCAAAGAGGCACCCGGGCTGCAGGGGAGGGGAGAGCTGCAAGGGGCTGGCCGTGATGGGGAGGAGGGACGGGGAGGGACGAAGGACTGGCCTTGGGGACATGCCATGCCCTGCAGTGCCCAGGGCCTCTCTGCACCCCAAGAGCCCTGCCCGGGGGAGCCAGCAGAGTGGGAATGTAATTTTAGCAGCTTCCCAGTGCCTTGGTGTCCTTCTGCTGTGTGCTGCGGTTGTGGCTGCCACACACTTCCCCCTGCACTGGACTCCTGGGATAACCCCACAGGGCTGTGCAGCGCTGCCTGCTCCCTGCCTGGGTGAACACAGCACCTCTCTGCTCTTTCTGCTCTTGGCAAGGGGCGGCTGGGGCTACTGACGTGGCCAGGTGGACCCCAAACATCTCAGCCCCCCTGGGACACTGCTGAACAGGCTGATAGAGGAGACAAGGGGTTGGATCTGGGATGTGGGGGTCCTCATCCCGTCTCGGGGGTGTCACCCTTGGGCTGAGCTCGGTTCACCAGAAGAGCACATGGGGCTCAGGAGAAGAAGGATGTGGGGATGCATCTCCATCATGCTCTCCTTGGCGGACAGAAACCTGGGGATACCCTGGGAGCATGAACAAGAGAGATCCGAAATCTCTGCTTGTCCCAAGTCTTGCCGCATCCTCTGCCTTTGTCAGGCTCTCTGCCCTGCAGCCCCTCGCTTGGGGAGCGTCTACTTACCCAGGGCTTATTATGGCATAATTTAACTTTTCTCCTTAAAATCACTTCTCTTGGCTTTCAGCCCAGTATGTTGAGGCCAGCAGTGCTGCCAGCATGGGGGGGCAGCTGTGGGCAGAGACACAGGGATTTTACAGCCACCTCTGCTCGCCCTGCCCACCAGCACATCCCTGTGGCACTGACACTTTGCCGTGGCACGTCCCCGTGTGATGACCGGTCGCTGGTGGGCGGCTGGACCAGCCCGTGGCCAGGAGCTGGTGCTGAGCCTGGCGTGTGCCAGCAGCCTCACCAGGACAGCGTGGGGTGGAAGAGCAAATGCAAGACCCCACCTCATCCCTCTGGTGCCACAGTGAAGCAGGGTCCTTGCTGTGTGTCTGAGACACCCCCTAAACCCCCAAACAGGAGCCTGGATAGCTCAGTTGGGAGAGCATCAGACTTTTAATCTGAGGGTCCAGGGTTCAAGCCCCTGTTCAGGCAGAGTGTTTATCCTTTAGGAGCCTGTGGGCAGAAACAGCGTCATCCTTTCTGGGACTGCTGGGATGGGGATGAGGCTGTGGAATGTCTCCCTGCTCCTTTCCTTACTAAAAGGTGCTCAGGTTCCTAAACCATCTTCCTGCTAGCACCTCATTTTTCACGATCTCCATGAGGATAATGAAAGGTTTGAGGTATCTCTCCCAGGTGGGAAGGTGGGCTCTTCTCAGTGGTGCCCAGTGGTGCCCAGGACCAGAGGCAACAGGCACAAAATGGAACACAGGAGGCTGTATTTGAACATTAGGAGACACTTTTTCACTGTGAGGGTGACCAAGCACTGGCACAGGCTGCCCAGGGAGGTTGTGGAGTCTCCATCTGTGGAGGTGTTCAGCAGTCATCTGAACACAGTCCTAGGCAGCCAGCTCTGGGTGACCCTGCGACCATACGACCTCCAGAGGTGCCTCCAGCCTCAACCACCCTATAATTCTCTTGCTGGTCACCCCAAACCCACTCCAGCCAAAGCAGAGCCCCGTGTTCTTTCAAGGGAAGATGGTTCCTGTGAGAGCAGCGGTTGAAGCCAACCATGGGGTGACCACACTGCTTCAGCCAAGCCCTAGGAACCCTAGAAACCCTTCTAACAGAAAGGTGAGTAATTTTGGATGGAAAATATCCTCTTTGGGATTTCGACTTTTTTAAACCCGAACATACATCAGTTACTCAAGCATGGTACATTCTTCTTCAGATAAACTTAGTGGCTGTATACCCCAAAGTGGCATTCTGGGGAATTAAAAAAAAAAAGAGGTATGGAAAAGTTGTGTATTTCCTTGTGTTTCTGCTTCTCAGCTGTGTAAAAGTGGGACAGGTACGCCTGCTGCTAAAGGACAACTTCTCTAGATGTTTGTGTTCTCTTCCTCCTGTGTCGTCTTTAAAAGGGAAAATGCTTTTTGAGCTTTCTCTGATTAAGAAATATGTACGTTCAGTAAAAGAGTGGATGAAGATCAGAGGAGTGTGAAGTTGCGCAAGTCGCGCCCTATAAGCTGCAACTCCTGAAGGTAAATGTATAATGAATTTTGCTCTCAATTTCCTGCTACGGATAAAGTAAGAGAAAAATAATTTATTTTATGCTATAAAAATCCTCCCTCTCCCCGTCCAATGCACAAACCCTGCAGACACCTGAGCCTGGGCTCTGACAGCCCTCTGCCACCCCACAAACTGAGCCCCGAGGACAACCCCATAACACTTTACGCAGCTGGTTGTAATTTCATTTTTGAAAGCTGCCGTCCAGAGTGAGTTCTGCAATGCTGTCAGAAGAGGGCACCAAGACCAAGCAAACAGGGTGTCTCCACGGTCTGGAGGCTCCTGAAGACTAAAGGCAACAGTTTAAAACGCTTCCTCAAGCAGAAACACCTCCTGGTCCACCCCAGAGATCTCCATCTGCCTCTTGGTGCCCATGAGGCCTCTGGTGCCCAAACCCGCTGTGTGTCAGGGTCATCCCTCAGTGCTGGATGGGTGATGCCTCTGGAGGTGCTGCAACCAAAATCCCGCTCCCAGGAGCTGGGAGCACTGGCAGTGGGGCTTCATCAGCCTCATCTTCCTTCTTCTTAGGTGGTGGCTGTGGCAGAGCCTTCCTGCCCCACAGGGCAGGAGGGACTTCTTGGCTCGTTAGCGCTGAGCCTGGAGCATCAAGCTGCTGCCTCCCACCGCTTCTCGCTCTGCGGGGTGGCCACAGCATCTTCTGGTCTCCTTTTTGCAGAACTGGGAGGAAGGGTGAAGGAAGGGCGGGAAGCCAGGTGATTTCTTCTAAATTCTCAAGCTTTGCGTGAAAAATTGAAACGCTGGAGTGCTTTCCCAGATGTGTCACTGCAGCCCCACTGGAGAGGCCCTGCGCAGTGACTACATGTCAGGAAATCATTGTAAGCATGAATCCAGTCACTTTTAGGAGCAGAGAGCACAGAAGAGCTTGTTGCTGCCTCTTAGGGCATGGCATCTTTGCAAACCACCCTCTCTGCAGATGCCTCCCTTCAATCTGAGCTTTTTGTGCACCAGCAAAAGCTGTTGCTGTGACTCGGATTCGAACCGAGGTTGCTGCGGCCACAACGCAGAGTACTGACCACTATACGATCACAGCAGAAGACATCCTGCCACACACCAGGACCACGGGAAGGCAGCGCCTGCACCATCCCTTCTCCTGGCACGGGACACCCCGCGTGGCCCGGGGAACAAAACCCCACTATTTTATTAAGGTGGCTACAAATGAACTTGGATGCTGCTGCTGCTCGGAGCCTCAGCAATCTGGAATAGGGCTCTAAATTGTGCAAAATTCTGGCAATGCTGGGGTGGTGCCTGGAGACTGAGCGTGCTGCAAAGGACAATTCTGTCAAGGGCATATCGTGACATGGGGGCATCATGCAGCAGTGGGGAGTGTCACGTTATAATACAGCAAATTTAGGCTTATAGTACTTTCAGCTAAGTCTAAGTTATACAAGAGGTGTGTAATTAAGTAATTTTATGGCATTGTAAGTGCACAATATAGCAAGTTTGTGGCAACTCAGTTTAAAATACAACAAATGGCATGAGGATCTCCACAGGGAACTGAGAGATGCTCTTTCCACCTCTATGCTTTTTGCTCCTGCCTCATCTGGAGAGGAAACCTCATTTTCTATCCTCTTTATGACTGGGTCTACACCACAGAGGTGTGAGCAGATGGCACAAGATGGCCCAGGGGTAGAAATTGGCCAAGAGAGATGGATCCAAGGCCAGTCTGATCCCCTCTTCACTTGCTCTCCATCACAGTGTTCTCCTCCTTCGGGCATGGCAAAACAGCCTCACCTCTGGTGAGGATGGTGAGGGCCAGGGGTTTTCTCTCCCAGAGCTGTCCCACTCCTGCCTTCCTCTCCCCTGCTGGTGCTTGCAGGCTCCCAAAACATCCCAGGTGCCCAAACAGGGACAACAAAATGGTCCCATACAGCCTGAGTTAGGACCACCTTGTGTACACCCCACTCTGCCAAGGTGAGCAGGATGGTTGAGGGTCTCATGTTCTTCATCGCTATGTTAAAACACAACCTTTGTATTCAGCATTGATGAAAGAAACACCTCTACATTACTCCCAACTTTACACCTTCAAGAAGGTGCTTTGGTGACTCCAGAGCTGCTGTTGCTGTTCTGGCCCTGGTGCAGATTTGACTTGGTGCTGGTTGAGAGGGAAGGACTTGGTGGAGAGGGAAGGACTTGGTGTGGGTGAGAGCTCCCCGCTCCATGTCCTGGGCAGCCCACAGCCCCCTGGGTAACATCCCACTGCCTCCTCCTTTCCATCCCTCCACGTGCCAAAGGATATGCAACAGGTGGTGCCTGGTTCCCCCAAACCCTGCATGGACCCCAGGGCACCCATGTGCCCATCGGGTCCCTCACCCCACTCCATCAGCCCCACGGTGAGTCCCAGAGTCCCCCTGGGAATCTCTGCTCAGCCTGGAGCACCCAGTGCCACGTGTTCCCCATGGAAACATACACAGCACCAAGAGCTCATCCTGACTCCACACACTGGCTCAGAAGCAGCAGCACAGCCACCCAGAAGAGAGATGGAGACAAGGTTTAATAGAAATATAGATAAGACAGTGATGGGGGGGCCTCTCCGGCTTCTGTCCCCTGAAGTGCGAGCAGCAGGGCTGGCGCTGGGGATGGTTTCTCCTGACACCTGCTTTCCCCCAGCCTGTCTCTGGGTGCCAGGAGTGTCACTGGATATGGAACAATGCTTGGGGCTGACAGTCGTGCCTGGGGTGCTCCTGGTGACCTTCTGGGCCAGCCCCACTACTGGCACAGTCTCCGGATGTGGAGCTGCAGGGCCTCCTGCACCTTCTCCAGTAGGAACAGGTTCTCCAGCATCTCGGTGTAGATGGGGACAGCACTGGAGTGCAGTGGTGTGGGAGTTGGAGACAATATGGAGAGCAGTCACGGGAGCTTCCACATGGACATACCTTCACTTGGCCATGCAGGGGTGGTCCTATAGGGCTGGACACTCTTCAGGTCCTGGCAGGTTTCAGGAGGTGGCTGAGGGCCACGTCTGCAGACTTCTCCGTCATAATTTTATGTTCTCTGTTCTGCCAGAAGTCCAGATACCTTTCCCTTGGATCCCGGAGAGTCATCTGCCGCCCAATGCTGTGGTGTTAAAGAGGAACAATTTGACATTATTGCACAGGGAGGAGAGTGCAGAAATGCTACAGGTTCCATTCAGAATGGATATTAAGGGATCTGCTTCCTCTGACATTTCTATGCATTCTGTGAAGGGACACAGACCCTGTCATCTGAGGCAATGACAAGGTTCCCTGTGCAGGCAGCCTGGGGATGGCTTGGGCAAAGCATGAGACTTTGGACCAAAAAGGCATTGACTCATAGGTCTAGGTGTCTTGGTGTCTAGTTAGAAAACACTGGAGGAACCCTTCATCCACAACTTTCTGGTCCCATCTAGAAATCCTCCTGGAGTGCCCAACAGCTGGACGTGGGATGTCAGGGTTCCTCTTCCCAGGTGCCATCCTTCCAAGCCTGATACCCTCCCACCAGGGTGCCAGTGAGAGACCCCCTTCCCCTGAGTCCTCCTGGTTGTGGAGGGAAGGGCACTGCAAGGGATGGGGAGACACCATCCGTAGCTGGAGAGATTTACCAGACTAGCTGATTCTGATCAAAATTTCTCTGCCAATTCAGCTCTACTCTCTTGCTCCACTCTTTCCGACGCATGTGGTAAGTCTTCAAGAGTTGCAAGGTGTAGTTTGCTCGCACGGAAAGCTGGCTGCTACAGAAAGGGAAAAGTCTCTCTCACCTTCTGGCCAAGACTCTCCGACCCCCTCCCTGTCTTCAGCTTGGAGGCAGCTTGGGGCTGCCTGGCGTCAGGGTCTAAGCCAGGTCATGGGAAAGGGGAGGATGCCATACCCAGCCTCAGAGCTCAGGGGCTGAAGTCCTTCCCGCCTCAGGCAGCTGCTGCTGCTCCTCAAGTTTCTCCAGTTGAGGTTGGTGAGCACATTCAGTCTGAGTAGCTCCCGTGGACCCTTCAGGTCCCTTTTCACTGTGGCTTTGGTCAGGTAGGGAGCAGTCCTCTCCTCTTTCCCAGTCCGTGGCAGTGGTGAGTGTGGTGGAATCTCCGTCAGGGTTTCATGAGACCACCTAGCCTGCATTGGCACCAGAGGACGATTTTTAGGAAGCTTCTCACCTCCTTCAGGTGCCTTGGGCACCCAGCAGTGGAGATGCCAGCGGCTATCTGTGCATAGGGTCTGTGCAGCCCTCCAGCATGGTCTGCTCCACCTTCAGAAACGCCCATGAGATGAATGAGAGTCACCCAGACACAGCCTCCTGCACCAGGAGGACATCAGTTCTGCACTGGCCCCACACTCTCGTGTTGACATCACTCATGACGAGGTAAATAAGGAGGGGGAATGGCTGTTTTTCAGAGAGGAAACCGCGAGGTGAAAAGCTCCAGTGGGGTTGAGCAGGTCAGAGCACGTCACCGAACCACAAAAATGGCTCAGCTGGAGGAGCTTGAGGCCCTGAGGGCACCATTAGCCCTCAATAACCCTGCCCAGTATCCTCCAGGACCTTCACCCGCATCCCATTTCAGCCCCTGCCAGAGATGATCCAGACCCTGACCTGCAGACTGGCTTCCTGGTGGGACAGGGACATCCTCTTCTTGCTTCTGAAAACGGGAAGTGAGGTTTGAGGTTTAACACCAAGAGTTTGCTTGTGCTTGCCGTCCTTCTCCTCCAACTCCTGAATTCTTGGCAGAAAGCTGCAAATACCCAAGAGGGTGAGCTGATATGAGTGGAGGAAGAAAATGCTGAGTTGTAGCACTCACATGAGTCACAAACACCCACATGTGGTCCCTATCTTGAGAGAACAAAGAGAACAGTGACTTTTGCCACAATCAGAGCCTGGAGGGCCTCCTTCTGTGAATGGCACCACGGTGGCCAGACACTCAAGGCTATGTTTTGGGGGCACCCGGTGCAGGAGAAGGAGGAAGGGGAAAAAGCGATGCTGGCAATTAGCTCTCTCTGGCACCCCTTCTGTGCCAGACAACCTCCTACAACCACCAGATTTGGAATTAAATCAGAGTCTTCCAGTTGACTAAATCCAAGGTAGAAAGCAGTGAACACAGACCACTCTATCCTGCTGGGGAAGGATGTTCTGAATTTCATTTTTCTGTGAAAAGTGGCTTCATTTAGACTGAAATGAGAAGAGGTTCACAGACACCAAAAGAGAAGGAGAAAAAAATTCTTCAGATCTTGAAGTAATTCTTCACACAAACATTAGTCGCTGTGACAAACCTGAACAATCCTTCAGAGACAACACTGACACTGCGTACAAAGGGAACAACTCATTCGAGAAATCCAAGAGCACAGGGTCACCCTTACCCATTTCTCCACAATGCTCACCTGCTAGGTGACCGTTTTTCTTTGCCTTTCCACCCCTTTCCTTTCTTTGGGCCAGATAGCACGGATGGAGACCGAGACCGCCTTCTTTGAGAGAGGAGACATTCAGTAGAAGGACTCTCTGGAACTGTACAAGAGGAAGACTCCTCAGAAAACACCTTTGGGGTTATTTAACAAGAATAACAGAGAAATCAGCTCCAGCATCTGATAAAACAATGCAATTCCCTTGACACCATGATCTCAAAGATTTCTCACTTCCTAGGAGGTCTTTGGCAAAGCTTAATAGCCTTTTAAAAGTCATCTCCAGGTAATTTTTCTCTCCACTTTCAAGTGCACATGATCTGTGGGACAGGTAGACCCATCTACCTTGACAACTCAAGGCAGAGCTTCCTGAAATGAAGGAGCAGCCTGAAATATACACCAGGGCACAGGGCCCTGGGGGAAAGCTGGTTGTCATGAGGGCTTCCATAGCGGGTGACTTGAGCTTTGTTGTATACAGCAAGGAACAAGAGATGAAGTCTTCCCTCTCAGGGCACCACTTTCTGTCCTTATCTTCAACCACCTGCTGCTGAGGACACACACGTACACACACAACCACTCATGCCCACCCCAACCTCCTAGTCAGATGTGGCATTACCATTGGTCTCAATTTGCTTATCACCCTGTTCTTCCTCATTCTCCTTCTCTTTCTCCTTCTCCTCCTCCTCTTTCTTTTTCTCCTTCTCCTCCTTCTCTTTCTCCTTCTCCTCCTTCTCCTTCTCCTCCTTCTCCTTCTCCTCCTTCTCCTTCTTCCTGTCTTCTGTTGTCTTCACAGGTCCTACAGAGGGACACTTCACAGCTTCTTTCTCAGAGGGAAGTGTAAAATCAAACCTGGAAATGAAAGGGCACCGGACTGAAGACAGGGCACCACATTCCCGTTGCATCTTCCATTAACAATGCAGCCATGGAGAGACTTGAGGAGGTCTCTCAAGGCTGCTACTTTCCAAAGCAGAATATGCAACATCCTTGAGAGCTGTGTTGGGAAATGGAGTGACACAAGATCTCCATGACCTGGGAGCACACGAGGCCCCATCAGTCTGCTCCAGACTTCCCAGTCCCAGCTCTGAAAAGGTTGATTCCCTCTCTGAAGACTGTCTCTTAACTCTTCTTCCTGTTCGTGGACATGGAGAACAGACTACTCTTTCTTTATCCAACTGGTGGAGGTTGGTTTTAATTCTGACGCTGTCTAACAACTTCCTTACAGACCCTCTCAAGCTCATGTCAGGGCATCTGTAATGCAGACCCACCACCCCTGCAGCCATTAAGGCCACTACTGAGCAGCCCCAGCTCAGGTCAAAGCTCTGAGGAAACCCACTCAAGCACATGAGGAGAAGTCACTCATCCTGTCCCCCAGGACTGCAAGAAGCAGGCCTTTAGGGACACTTGGGGCCCTTGAGTCTCACCAAAGGAGTGACTATGTCACAAAGACAGGACTTGCATGAATCTAACACCCACTCAGGGACACTTTTCCTGTACAATCCACGTGCAGGAAATTCTGGGATCTTTCCATTTTGAAATTGTACCCAGAAGAAAGAGATGAATCAAGGGAAACCTTATGGAAAATGTTGCCCAAGTTCCTTAAACAGCAAGAAGTGAACATACTGTGGCAAGACAAAGACACCACCAGGACCCACGCGAAAATCAGGACTTTCTCCATCCAATACCACCAGATATCTCCTCCCTGGGGTCTGAAACAGAGACAAAAATATGTGAGAGCATTCCAGGGACATTTTTACCTTGTTTATAAAGTCTTTCTTCTGCTCAGAGAAGACACAGCCACTGTGATATCCTATAACAAAGTATTCTTTGACTAACATGAGTCCCTCAGCTTTTCAGGTAGAAGCTGCACAGCTCAGAGTTGACGAGGAGCAATAGCACTGCTATGGGTTGCCCCACGCAAGCTGCCATCTCTCAGGTTCACAACAGGAATATGGGGAACTGAAGCTGCTGCACCTGCTGCCCCAGCATCCCAAACGTGGTCCAAGGTGTTTCAAAAGCAGTGAGATCACCCCACGGCTGTTAACATGCAGGAGAACTAAACCTCGACTTTCTGTGAGAGATGAAGTAGTATGGGACATGCAATAGGCAGGTTGCCGTGTCTTGGACTCAGACATCATCTACTTTTGAATCCATCAAAACCCCACCATTATAGTTTCTAGGACAGACAGTGCGATGCTGATATAGGTAGAGCCTTGATCTAACTCTGGGTGACTCTTCCTGGATTCTCCTGCGTCAACTAGACCACTCTGTAGGAGAATAGGACACTAGAGAGTTGGCACTGCTGTAGACCATGGCTGCCACAGAGATCATGGGGGTCCTAACAGGCCAGCAGAAATAAGTTCAGTTGTCCTTTGACAAGTGTCCAGAAAGACAAGGTGTCGTACAAGGAAAGCAGCAACTTACACTGAGAATGGCTTCCAGCAGCTTTCCAGTGATATCCACAGTGAGGAGAAAGTCCTCAAAAAATCTCATAGTGACCTCTCTGTTTCGTATGGAAAGAATGCCAATGGCCTTGAAGACAAAGTCCGTGTTCTGCCTTTTACAAGTAGCCCGAAAGAATGATGCTGCAGTCTCATACACACAACACTGTACGGTTGTAAAAGGTAGATGGGCACACACGGAGAGCTCCTCACACCTCAGAGGTACAATGGTTACATCAGCTAGGGAACAGAATGAGAGGAACAAAAAGTCACTTCTGCAGCAGGACAATAGCATAAGCTCCAAGCAGCTTCAGGCAGGACATCGTACCAGCAGCACCTGTTGAATCCCATGCTAACAGCTCCTAGGAGTGCCTGGGGGAAGAATATTGTGTGAGAGGGAGACAGGTGTGGACCCCATGGCAAAGTCCATGGCACTCGACCACAACCATGCCCACAGCTGGTGCACTCTGGCTAAGTCTGCCAGACGCATCAAGAAGCCATGGAGGAGCAAAACGCAAGGCCTGCACACCAACCTGTAGCATCTATCTGACCCCCTGCCCCCCATCCCCAGCAAGTGGCCCCACAGGCATCCACTTGATGTTTCAGTCACCTGGAAGATGTGCTTATGTGAAAGAGAAGAACCCCTCTAAACACAGACCCAAGCTCTTCTTGCCCCACAGCATCATTCAGCTGAGCAGAACTCATGGCAGGTATGACCATCCCCAAGTTCTTCCACAAACTCTTGTCCTCGTCTTTGGTTCTGGCCTGTCTACAAGTGACTTGTACCCACTTTGCTCTAGAAGGATCCTGTAAGAACCAGCAGGAACTCTGGCCTTTGCCCTTATGAGTAAGTGCATAGTGCCATAAAGGCGGAGCACGAACTTCGTCTCAGTTTCACTCATAAAAGCAGCTCCAATAATTACAGTCCAGAAGCAGTAGTCCTAGCATTGCTTAATTGTGAATGACATGGAGCCAAGCACGAGAGCAATTAAAGAAGAGACCCTCTAGGTGAAAGTATGTCATTAAAAAAAGACACCCAAGGGGTCTTTATGAGAAATTGATCCTTGTTGGTCTGTTCAGCTTGAACAAGCTGAAGTGGTTCTCAGAGATCTTTAGGCATTCAGCCATGCTTTAACAGTGGTTAGCATGGAACTCCAGGGTGGTGCAAGGGCAAGCAAAGGTTTTAATCCATCTTCTTACCAGGAACATCTTCTTTAGCATAGCTGAGGTTGCATTCATCTGCAATCACCTTGGACATACAAAACACAGGTCTCCAAACAATCGAATCCTTGCTGTTCACAGTGCATGTGAAGTCTTTAAGAACATAGAATGTCCCGATTCCTAACAGCTGGACACCCTGAGAACAGTGGAGGTAAAAAGAAGGAACAATTGTAAGCATCCTGGAGAGGAAAACACTCACCAGCGATTTGTCAGAGCATGGGGATGCTGCCTTGTGCCTTGCCCACCCCGAGCCTACAAAGGCCGAGATGGGACACTGAGGAAGCTTTGGAGACAATGCACATGCTCCAGGCCTTTTTTGCTCTTTGGTCCTCTGCTCAAGAAAGCTAATGGGAAAAGTAACAACATGGCCAACGTCCCACCCCTAGATATAATTGGAGAAGTTTCCAACAACAAGGTGGAGCCCTTAAAAAGGCACCAGGGTATGGTCTTCCCATTCTGGTAGTGTTGATGAGAAATACCAGAAAGTGCTTAACACTTTCTTCTACTCTATCTGGACTTTCATTTTTAGCGCAGGTGCCACAGAAGCTGGTCTGTGCCACCTCTGCCGACAGCAGGGTCCTGCTGGGTGACTGTTTCTGCTTTCAGAGCAGAGAAGCGATGACAATCGATGGCACAGCGTTGTCCAGACAAGGCAAGCTCTCAGGGGTTCTTGAGGGGAGGAACAGGATGCAAGACCCACCCTCTCCTGTGCCAAGTGCTCTCTAATGCATTCAGACACGCTATCCCAAATCATAAGGATCTCTGGAAAGCAAGAGAAAGATGTGTCATACTCCAGGTCAGCAAGCTCACAACCCTTCAGCACACAAGGAGATGATGAGTCAGATTAAACATATTGGCACCCCAGTTGAGAACATCTAAGGTGCTCCACATGACAAATTATGTGGAAAAGTGGTCCACACCAGCGAGAGGATGGTGTGGTGCCCACAGAGGGCTCAGAGGCCCTGGGGACCCCCTGGTGTCTCCCCCGTAGGGACCCATCAGCCCTCCCTGTGCTCATTGACCACCATGGCTGGGAGCTCTGGCGGGTGATCTCCTCTGCAAGACAAGTCGCAACCTTTGGTGGCAGGGACTTTGACCTGGGGAGTAGGCAGCAAGGCAAGGGCAGAAAGTCCTCAGGAAGAAGACCCAGGAGTCCTGGCTGCCAAACTGACCTCTAGCCAGGAAGGGATGACCAGACAGGGCTCTTGTTGCACCCATCGGCCCTGTCCAGCCTTCCCCCAAAAGCCCCCATGTTTCAACAGCTACTTTCACAGCTAACGCTGCCTACAACACGCAGGAAATCCCTCCCGCAAGCCTCACCATTAGAAGTGAGATTCTTGAGCGTTGGGAATGCACCTGGGCCCAAGTTTTGCATCTTTGTCCGCCACTCCTCTGGGTTAACTCCTGTAGCAGCAGGGTGAGAAAAAAACGTCTCCTCCATGATCTCCATCTCCTTCTTTCACTTCACCCAAGGGCCTCGAGCTCTGTCCTGACACGGAATGTTCCACTGTGACCCCAGACCATGTCACAGAGATCCTGCCAGGTTTTGCCTTACGAGAGGGAGGGGAGATGTTTGGGGTGCTATCCCCACCTCACTGCCCACTCCCAGGGAGAATGAGGGGGCATTGAGGTCCTTGGGGTTTGTTCCCAGATGGGAGCTCACTTCGTGCACTCCAGATGTGCTGGTCAGCTTGTTGGTCCCAGCTGGAGTGGCTGGGTCACCATTGCTGATGTGGGGCTGTGCACACAGAGACACTGCGGTTCCTGGGATACGGACAAGGCTTGGAGAACAACGCACAGAGCAGAATCCCTGCTCCTGGGACAACAGCCGGGCTCCAGGACCCCTTTGTGGGGTTTCTCTTTGTGTGAGAGAGCAGCAGGAGCACAAGGAGCTCTGTCTGATGATGGGTGATGAGCCAACTGGGAGCTCATGGGTTAGGATTAGGGAGAAGACTGGGACGGGCGTCATTGTAGTGGTTGTCTGCTATAGGCTGCCTGAGCAGGAGGAACAAGCGCATGAGGCCTTCTAGAGACAGCTAGAAAAAGCCCTATGTTTGCTGGTCCTCCTGGGGTATTTTAACTACCCTGTTATCTGCTGCGGAGACAACACAGCAGGGCATAGGCAACCCAGGAGATTCTCAGAGGGCATTGGTGATAACTTCGTGACATAGGTCATACTTACAAACAAGGAAGGGTTCACTGGGAGGGGCGACTGATGCACCAGAAGGTTGTGCTGGCATTCAGAGGGAGAGCTGTAGGATGAGCCCCTCTGTACCTGGGGAAAAATCCCTTCCAGGATGATGGCCAGGTCCCCAGTCAGAGGAAATCAGACATTCAGACATACTTAGCTGAATTACATTGAGAAACAACTCTGAGAAGTTGTCTCAAAGCATTAGTGAAGACTCCCACAATGGTAGTTGAAAAGGAGACCAAGAGGAAGGTTCAAACAGAGCTACTCATTGCTTACTGACACAGATTTGTTTATTAAGACACAGGCATAACTCAGTGCAGCAGCAAAGTGACCTTCTGTCAGGATCTTGGGCTGACGTCTCACCAGGGCACAACCTTCCCCTCCCAGTCCAAGAAGGTCCCGGTGTCCTTCTCAGAGAGGGAGGAGAGCACCTTCATCATCCCTTGCACGCTGGCATCCACGGTCTGCAGGGGCAGAAGGAGAAACACAGCTGTGTGTCAAAGGCCGTTTTTTTTTCTGCCCTGGAGCAGATCATTGCTCGGGGCTTGGGGCTCTCTGGAGTGAGTGAGGGGAGGCCAGCACAGGGCAAGAAGAATTCCCCATCCTCATCCCCTTCCCTCATGTGCCTCCAGCTCAGAGCATCTGCCAAATCGTTATCCCAGTGCCCAGCATGTCCAGGACTGCCCAGTCCTCTGCATTCCCAAATAAAGAAGTTTTTACAGAACTCAACCAAAAGCTTTCTTACTATTTGTGATCCTGGGCCCCCCATCTCTGTTTGTACCCAGCCAGGGTGGAGAGTGACGCAGAGGATGCCGTGTTGCTGGTACCCCAGGGACTGGCACTTGGTCAGCATGTTCAGAGCAGCCTGTGGGGAGACAGGGCAGGGATGGTGATGGGAGGGGAAGGGTGGCTGCAAGGGACATGTGCAGACCCCACGGCTGGGGCAGGGGAGGGCAGGTGGAGCCAGCTCCCTGGGGCACACGATGCTGCTGCACTGTAGCCATGTGGATGACCAGCCCAGGTGAGGTCCCTCTGAGGTGGGACCTGGGTCCAGACACAGGAATGTGCCATCAGAGAGACCCAATGACTGATGGGAGCTCCAGAGCTCAGTCACAGTGCAGAGAGGTGCAGGGACTGAGGGGGAGGTTGGAAGGCATGCAAGATCAGAGAGGAAAATACCTGGGCTCACACCCAGCACAGGGTTGCCGTACCTTGCTGCAGCGGTAGGAGACAACGTGTCCATGATCCCATACATAGAGTTGCTCAATGGAGCCTGCAGAGCTGGACATGTTGACGATGGCCGCCTTGCTGCAGCTCAGTGCTGAGCCTGGGCTCCCCTGGGCAGCCTTCTTCAGCAGGGGCAGGAACGCCTGAGAGGAGAGAAGCAGAGGAAATAGGGTTGTGCACAGAGGTAGCACAGAGGAGAGAACCAGCTCTTTCCACAGTGGCAACATTAGCACCAGCACTGGAGCATCCTCCCTCCCATTCCCACTGCCCAAGCCCATCAGGCTCCAGCTCCTGAGCTCCAGCCTGCGGTTCCATGAACTCCATTGACCAAGAGCCCATCAGGCACTGGAACAGAGGCAGGACCCCCTCCCACCAGCCCTTTGTCCCCCCAGCACAGCCCAGTTCGGGTGAGGGTCTCACCTGGCTCACCAGCAGGGGCCCAGCTGTGTTGGTGGTGTAAACCTGGATCATGTTCTCCAGTGTCTCGCTATCAAGCGTGCTCATCTTGGCAATCCCAGCATTGTTGATGAGGAGGTTCAGCCCTGAGCCCCCCAGCTGTTCCTCCACCCTGGCTGCAGCCGCCTTGATGCTGGTGGGGTCGCTGACATCTGCAGAACCAACACAGGGGAGGTTGGTGCCCATGTCCCCGTGCTGGCTTGGAGCCCCCCGTGTTCCCCAGGACAGCAGCACCCGGTGTCCCCCTGGCCCGTGGGCATGGCTCCCTCCCGGTGCTGGGCTCCCAGGGTGTCACAGCGCCCGGGCAATCGCCAGGGCTGTGGGAGCCGTGGTGCTGTGCAGAAAGGGGAACCGGGGCCAGGGACCCCCACCTCAGGGCACCTACCGAGCGGGGTGATCACCAGGTTGGGGTGTCTGGAGGCCAAATTCTGTAACTCCTGCAAGAGATGTGACCATGTGGGCACGGAGATGCAGGAGGGGCTGTGCGGAGGCTCAGCCTTTCCCAGGCAAACCCGTGTTGCTCCAGCTTGTCCCTGCACCACCTGGTGCTCAGCACCCCGCTCTGGCTGCCCTGCTCCTGTAGGATGGGGGTCCGTGCCTCCCGCACACGCCACGTGCCACTGTCCCCTCTGCACATCCCACGCACGGCTGGTCCCACAGCTGTCCCAGCCCAGCTGCAGCTCCAGCCCTTGCAAACCCACCCCTGCTCAACCCGCTGCCCTGGCACCAAGTTCTCCCATCCACCAGCACAACTCACCCCCTCCCAGCCCAGCCCCACCTGTGCTCGCTGTCCCTTGGGGTCCCGACAAGCTGCAAAGACCCACTCAGGTGGCTTTGGCATCTGCAGGAACTGCTGGACAAGCCCCAGGCCGATTCCCCGGTTGGCCCCAGTCACCAGAACGGAGCGGACGTGAAGCTCTCCCATGTCACTTCTCTCCCCTCTGCTCCAGTTTGCATTGTTTGCTCGGCTCCCTAATGCTTCTTTATAGCATGTTCCACAGCCACCCCACCCACTTGGGGCTTGCACAACCCCTTGGCTCCAGGTACAACATCTGCAGCTATTCTGACTCTCCGGGACACAGTTCCTGGCTGGCAACCAGCCCTCATTACCAAAGTGAAAGATCATGCATCTTTATCAGGCAAACTCTGCTGAGCATGGGAAACCTGGCCTCTTAATCCAGGCACTATGGGCCAGCTGGGTCAGGAGAGGCTGTCGTGGGTGAGGAGGGAGGGAGCAGCACATGGGAGGGATGCGGGATGCCCCAGGGCTCAGATGGGCTTTACAGCTTCACAAGCATCCTGTGGGCTGTTGGGCTTTCCACATTGCACCAGGTGGTGCCTCAGATGGCCATGAGCAGATGTTCTCTGCCTTCCTCTTGCCTCTTCCAAGCCAATGCCCATTCACTGATCATCCCATGAAAGACTCATGGAGGAGATCAAACCCAGTGTGGTCTCCTGGCAGAAGGAAATGGACCTGCCTGGCCTGCACACCGCATTTCTGCTGCTTAGGCACTCCATCACTTTGGATGCAATCCTAAGTTGAGTGGTCCCTCTGCTCAGAAGGCACAGACAGTTCAGGTCCCCTGCATGTTCTCCTGCAAACAGAAATGCCTTGGTCAAAGCCCCATTGCCCACATACCCCGTAGCCGTGGGGCACAGACAGTTCTCCACTAGTGCCAGTGAAGCCCATTGCTGCCCAATACTTCAAGTGACATATCACAGATTTGCAGGGTGGGGACTGGTACACGTGCACATCATGTGTTCCTGCTCCAGTACAAGTGCAGACATATCCCCAGAAACCTTCTGGTAACCCTTATGACACAAATCACAGTGGAAAACTTCTCCAATTCATTTTTGCTGGCTTCCCAAGAGACAAATTCACAGTTTCTGCTGTGATGGTCTTGAAATATCATCCCCACATACCTGCTTGAGAGAGAACTGAATTTTGCACATCCCATCACAGCATCTCAGCATGAGATACTAAATCCACGGCAATGTTCCTATTTGTGGACCCACCGTTCTTTCTGTACCAGCATCCCATGACCTGTTCTTGCTTTGATGGCCACCTAGTGCTGTGCTGTCCAGCTTCTTGGTGAAATATTCCTCTGCGGGAACACGGCCGCAGCAGTCAGCTCCTGCCCTCCTGTGCGTGTGTGTGTGAGCTGATCACAGATCTTCCCTCTTCCTCGACTCTGACAAGTGTCAGCCCCTCCTTAAGCTCTATGCATTGCATTTTTTTTCCCATTTTCTTTCCTGAGGCCAATCAGACCTCCTTCTGCTTTTCTGACTCTCTACATTGGGTTGAGAGGTTTCTTTTGCCTTGTGAATTCCCACCACTTATCAATAGTACAAAACTCTGTCTATTGCAGCTGTCCATCTCAGACCCATCTCTCCCTGAGAACTCTGACAATTCTCCCCACCTCAGCACACCTGCCAGATTGCAGGACTGGTTTCCAGGCTCTGATGGATCAATTCAATAACCTTTTCTATACCTTTACATATTATGACCACAACTATAGTTGCCAGTATCTGCCATTCGCACGAGACCTCTGCTCCTCCAGACTTCCACAGTTTTCTTCCAGGTGGAAGATGAAGCCATCACCCACAGCCTGTTAGAAACCTCTGCGCTGCCTCAGAACCAGACAGCATCAGAAACATTAACCTTTTAGATCTCCTATTTTTGCTGTGTCACCCCAGTTTTTTAGCCTTCCGCTGTTCCGGAGTTGTATCTTTATCAGGCTGACTTTGCCCTGGGGCCTCATGCTGCACTGTTGATCGTTAGAGTTTAAACAAGCACTGATTCTCCAGGAGTCAGAGTCCAACCTGGCACCAAGAGAGGAAGGAGAAATGGTCTAAACCTTAAGATGAGCATTAAGGTCCTTCTATTCACCCCTCTCCCATAACTCCTCAGACAGCCGTCTTTCATATATGGATGTTTTCCATCCCACCACACTAGAAAGGCTCAGAGCCAGTTTTCCAAGACACTGTCACATCTCCTTCGCTCTCCTTTGCTGAACGCTCAGGTGTGCTCACATTCACCTGGATGTTTGCACAAAGGGCGATGACAGAAACGTTGAGAGATCTGCTTTTATTTTCCAGCTAGGGAAATGGGCACATGGCACAATTATCTTTAATACATTTAATCTACTATGTAAGGAAGAATAAAGTTGCTACTGCTTATCAAGCCTATTTGTTCCACACTGTATTCAGGGCTGGTTTGGGCCATGTCATCACGTATTAGTCACTTGATGAAAAATGAATAGTGATGAATGAACTGCTTATCGAGGGCTTGGGTGAGACCTACCCATCCCTGTAACTGTGTTGTGAAGCTGGGCAGGTCATGTCCACCCTCCCTGACTCATTTTCTTTTAGGCTGGAGAGCACTAGCGAAACCCCATTGTAATGGGATGGTGCAGGGACTAAGGGTGAGAGCCTGAACTCAAACACAGCTTTCTTAAAACCCAAATATATGACCCTCCTCCTAAAACTGGCTGCTCAGTGCTGGCAGCTCAGCCTCTCCATTGATAGGACCTGGACATTTGACTGACACTCTAAGAAACATAACAACATAAGATACAGGAGAAATTCTTAAGCCTGCACTGGGACTTGTTCCTCCGTAAGGATCATCTCAGCTTCATGTCCTGCTTCTGAGGGATGCAGGAGGATGGGATGTTATTGTGAGGGTCAAGTGGACCACACCAGGACTGGTGCATGGAGATGTGGCTCTCACAGCAGTGGGGAGTCTGTAGAGACAGCAAAGCTGTGCCCACAGGACACCAGAGCTCACCAAGGTCAGATGGGGGCTGAGGGCAGCAAACAGGTGGAACATGCTTGTATTTATACCTTCAAGAGCTCCAAAATTCAGTAATATCAGATTCAAGCTTTACCAGCCAGTAGGAAGTTACCGAGGCCTGTAAGGAAACTAAAGCACTTGGGAAAGCTTTGTGTTTGGGTTTTTTTTGTTTGTTTTTTAATTGTTTGCATTTCTCTTTATTACTTTCCGGAAGCCTCACAATATTTAACTAGCAAGGGTTGATAATCCCTTATTTTGTGGATGACTGAAGCACAAAAGTGAATCGAGCAAGGTCCACCATGGGAAGTATCCAATAGCAGATGCTTAGAGCCTGTCTTTTTTCACAGTTCCCATTTATATTCACATTTATACTCTGAACAGCAAAAACAGGTGCGTTACTGGGCAAGCAATAAAGAGCAGCTGGGAAGGATTTGGTACCTCCCTGATAAATTGGGTTGATAGGAGTATTTAGTTTTGAGTTTCTGACCTTTCCCTCTACCTATTGAGGAGAAGAAGTGCATTGCTGTGCTGAAATACCAGCCCAGAAATACCGTAAGCCTTCTCCCCTGTACCCCAGCCTTGGGAAGAGATGCGGGTCCCCCGCAGCCCCCCCCAGCATCCCTCCGGGAGCCGTCGCTCCTTCCCGCGGGGATCCCGGGGCAGACAGGGGCCCTAGGATGGGGGCGCGTTTGTACTGCATGTGCGCTGGGAAGGATAAAATACACACAGAGACACAGACACACACACGCCCATATGGTTGGCTGGGGAAGCCCTTCCCGGGCGGCCCGGGGAGGCGGTACCGGGCCGGTCCCGCCCCGCGGGGGGCGGGCGGCGATGGCGGCAGGGCGGGCGCACACGGTGCTGCTGACCGGCTGCAACCGCGGCATCGGGCTGGAGCTGGTGAAACAGCTGCTGGCGACACCGCGACCACCCGCATGGATCTTTGCGACATGCCGGGACCCCGAGGGGCCGCGGGCCCAGGTGAGAGCGGGCCGGGGGGGTCAGGGTGGGCAGGGGGGTGTCGGCTGCGGGCAGGTGCCATTGGTTACGTGTTCGGATAACTTCGCGAAGTGAAGAAAAGCATTGTGGTCGCAAGGGACGGCGTATGCGCACCGGGGTGGAAGTCCCCTGAAGGTTCGCCGTGCAGGGGGTGCAGATAAGCTGTGTCCCCCCCACCCCAACCGTGCTGGTGGGAGATTTGAGGCTGCCTTGGCCATGTCCCAGCTGGCCTTCCCCTGCCAAAGCTTTGCCCGTGGGCTGTGGGCACAATGCCAGCTCACACAGAGTTTGGTCTGAGCAGGGTTGGACTTGGCAGTTGGGACTGGCTGAGCTGGGGCTATTTGCAGCAGTGCTGCTCTGGACGGTTCTGTGATGTGTTACTGGTGTCCGTAAAATCTGGGAGTTAATCATTAACTAGCGGAGCCTGAAAGCTGCTGTGGAATCCTCCTTCCCCTGCTTTCCACTGCACTGAAATGTGACTTCCATGTGTTGCTTCAGCAGGAAATCCCAGGAGCAAAGCGTGGCTTTGCTTTCAAAGGCTGCTTCCAGCCTTCCTTAGGCCCAGCTTTGGTTTCCCTCTGCTTACATGACGCACTGAAACACCAGCATGGAGACATCTACTCCCCGATAGATCCTACCTCCAGCTGATTTGTTTGCTGCATCTTCTCGCAGCTTGGCTGTGTGCAGGGTTCATGCCTTAGGAAGTCCTCGAGATGGTTGTTGTGTGGTCACTGCCAACGTTGTTCTGGCTCAGGAGTAATCCCAGTGTGGTGAGAATCCACCCTGCCACCAGCCCAGGGGCGCCCAAGCTGGTGAGAAAAAACTATCTCAGGTCTCTTCATTTTGCCCTGTTCTTCCCCTCACAACTTGCTAGTATCAGGCAATGATGAGATCAGAGGACTTTTTGCAGGGCTGGACTGGAACCGCTTTCCCGCAGGTGATCCATGCACATCGCTCTCAACCATGGGATGCTTCTCTGAGCCTTGTCCAGCCATAGTAGGACAAGGGTAGTGTCTTCATGGTGTTGCTGCTGAAGTCCATGACCACAGGAGACTGGACAGAGTGACTCTCCATCAGGCTGGTGCCACTGCAGGAGCCACATTGCTGCTTGGATCGAGTGTTGGAGGGTGTGAGGCTGGGCTTTATATTTGGTGCAAGGCCATAAAGGCTAGCAGCTGGGCAAAACAGGGGAGGAGAAATGCCTGTTGGCAATCACAAACCATTCAGATAGATTTTTCCATAATTTCCTGAGCCCAGCGGGAATGTGGGAACATGGGGCATGGTGGGGAAGCCCAGAGGTGGCTGAAGGTGGACCACAGCCAGCACCAGCAGCTCTCCTGCTCCACGTTGGTAGGACAAGTCCTAGGGGAAGTGTCCCTTCACAAGAAGCCACTGATTTGTGTTTCTTCTGTAGCATTCTCTGTGGGATTGTTTGCAAGAGATTTTTAGTTCTAAAAGTACTAGTTTTGGACACCTTGAATATGGTGTTTTCATTTCTGTCATCTGAAACCTGCTATAGGTGAAGAAAGCTCAGAGCAAAGAGCTGTTAGGAAGCGTAAAGTGGAAAGTTTCAGCTTTTATCCCTTTTGGATTCTGAATCTTCTGCATTTGGTGAAAATAATCAATAAAAAAAGTGCAAATTGCTTAATTTTATTTGAGTAGGTGAGATGTAGCGTCCAGAGCAGAGGAGATCCTGGGACTGGGCTGTTTGGATCCAGATGTGACTTCCCTAAACATCAAGCCTGATGGTGGTGCTCACAGCCGTTCCTCCTCCGTCTCACTTCCAGCAGCCTCTGGGAGACACTTCTGGCCGTATCTGCTGCCAGTTTACACTGTTTCCCCAGGTCCTTAATGGTTTGCTTTGCTGTGGCTCTGCCTGGGTTGTGTGCACAGACCCTTTGGGAGAGTGGCCATAGTATCATGCAGTGGTGGCTGTGTCACACTGAGCAGATGCATGTTGCTTTGTGGAGCCTAGAAGAGGCCTGAGAACCTCAGCATGTCACCTGTCCAGGCATTCACAGTCTCTGAGTAACATCTAGAAGATGTTTCCCTTAGGGTGGATCACTGCTAGTGCCCCAGGATGATACTTGGCATCTCTTTTGCCTCGCGCTCACTGTTTCCTTGTCTCTTTTTGTAGGAGCTGAGAGATCTGGCATCCAAACACCCAAACCTGGTTCTTGTGAAGCTGGGTAGGTGTGCTCTGCCTCTGAGCTGGTGAATTTGTGGCTGCTGGCCACAGTTGCCCCGTTTTTCCTTCCTCCCCGCTCTCTCCCTCCCGGTTCTACATGCGGATCCAGTTCTTCAGACCTGCTTCAGGTTCTGCTGCCAGAAGCCCAGCTTCTCCAGGCCTGTCTCAGCCCCAGTACCCCATTCCCTGGAGCCTTCTTGCCCTGTTGCCGCAGGACCAGGAGGTTCTTGAGACCCATCCTGTGTGGCCTCCAGTTCCCCCAGCCAAGTGACCATGTCCTTATTGTCCCACGCAGCTGAGCTGCCTCAGTCTCAAATCCAGGCAAGGCTGGGAGGGCTCCAGGAGGAAGGCAGCTCCCGTGGAAGTGCTTGTACAACTGACCCAGAGCCTGGGCAGGAGCCGTAGGACCTTGCAGAGCCATCCCACCGCAGGCCCCAGCACAGCCCCCGTGGGGACTGTCCCCCCCCGCTGCGACTGCTCTGGGTTCTCCAGAGTTTGCTCAGGCCTGGACTTTATCCACTGACAGGATGCTGTGCCTGCTGGTGCCTGGCACAGCTTGGGAGTCACAGCAGCGTTTTGCCACCACAGGGCTGTCCCCAGGGCGGCTTTGCCCACTGAGCTGCCCCAGAGCAGGGTCCTTCAGCTGCTTGGTGGAGGGAGACTGTGCATGGCGGAGGAGGCAATTTAGGAGTGGGGGCTTGCGGGTGCCGGGGTGCTCAGCGGTGGTTGCACACCGCCATCTGGTGCCCACGCGTGGAAGGCCATGTGAGATGTTCCTCGTTATCTGAACCGCCCCTCTTCTCCCCGGCCGCTCGTGTGGCCACTATGGCTCTCAGACCGTGTTCTCTTCCATTACAGATATTTCGAATCCCTCAGCTATTACTGATGCAGCGAAGATCGTGGAAGGGAAGCTGAACGGCTTGGGCTTGAACCTGCTAATCAACAATGCCGCCATCTACACCCCCACGGCATCGCTGGCAACGGTAGACGCTGAAGATATGATAAGGTTGTACAAGACCAACACAGTGGGGCCAATGCTGATGGCCCAGGTATGGATGAAGCTCTGGGGCTGGAGCTCACCATGGAGGGGGAATTTAGCCCAGCTTAAGGGTAGATGGGGCTGTCTGTGGTCACAATGGATACACCACACCTTGTATCCTGTGCTCAGTTTTGGGTTCCTCACTACAAGACAGACATTGAGGCACTGGTGTAAGTTCAGAGAAGGGCAACAAAGATGGTGAAGGGTCTGGAGCACCAGAATAGCTGAGGGAACTGGGGGGCTTCAGCCTGGAGGAAAGGGGGCTGAGGGGAGACCTTCTTGCTCTCTACAATTATCTGAAAGGAGGTTGTAGCATGGAGTGTATTGGTCTGTTCTCCCAGGTAATAAGTGATAGGATGAGAGGAAATGGTCTCAAGTTGTGTGTGAGGTTCAGATTGGACAGTAGGGAAAATTTCTTCCTGGAAAGGGTTGTCAGGCGTTGGAACAGGCTGCCTGGGGCAGTGGTGGAGTCACCATCCCTGGTGGGGTTTAAAAAATGTGTAGATGAGGTTCTTAGGCACATGGTTTAGTGTTAGTGTTGGGTTAATGGTTGGACTTGATGATCTATGGATCTATGATTCTATCTCGGAGACCTTTGCCAGGTTTCCTGGGGCAGTGCTGGGGCTGTGCTCCCAGCCCAAGCGCCCTGTAGCCCGTCTGCACTGTGCTGGGCTAACTGGGAGCAGACAGGGCCACTGCAGCAAAACACCTGGGCTCTCTTGGCTTTCCACTGTTCCTCCTCATCCATAGGCAGGCAAGGTTGCAGTTGCCCTAAGTGGGGGAGGCTGGAGGCACAGGCATTTCACAAGGATGCTTCTCCCCAGGCGTTCCTGCCCCTGTTGAAGAAGGCTGCCACGGAGAGCACAGAAAAGGGACTGAGTTGCAGCAGGGCAGCTATCATCAACATCTCCAGCATCCTGGGGTCCATCCAACAGGCTCCTAAGTCCTTCTTCATGCCGGTCATCTCCTACCGCTGCAGCAAGGTATAGAGACTGGGGACCTGCCCACGGTCATGAGTTTGGTGGGACTTGGAGCTGCCCCTTGCCAGGGCAGCACCTGGGATTGTGAGATGCAGGGAGTTATCACTGCTGATCACTGCCTGAGCTCTCTGGGCATCTCCATGCCCAGCTGGTGCCCACCTAGGGGACACAGGTACTGTCTCTTGAAGACCTGGTGTTGATATTTCTCCCTTGCCATGTGGCAGGGATGGGAAAGGGAGTCTGGTGTGTGGAGCTTTCTACTACTCATGGCTGATGCTTCCTTCCTTCCTTCCCCAGGCTGCACTCAACATGCTCACCCAGTGCCAGGCTCTGACCTACAGGGCAGCCGGGATCCTCTGTGTGGCACTTCACCCCGGCTGGGTGAAAACCGACATGGGTACCCAGGAGGTGGGTTTTGGCTGAGCAGGTCGAGGTGGGGAACCCACAGGTGGGACCCAAGCCTTCAAGACAAACTTGCAGTGGCATGGGAGGTGCCTTGGGTGGCTGGGATGTCTCTCAGGAGGAGGGATCTGTGTGAGAATGAGTTGCCTCTCAGGCAGTGAATTTACTGCATCTGTGCTGGGCCCCTGCAGAACATGTGGGTGCTGTCTGGGAAATAGCATCAGCACATGGCTGTGGTGAGCAGGAGGCCTGTTCAGGGGGACAAATGGCTTTGGGCAGCCACACACGGTGTAGAGAACCTGAATCCAACAGAGCAGGGAGGAGAGGAGCAACATCATCCCATCCTGTGCTGCCTTCCTCGAAGAGCTGCAGGTCCATGAGATCTCACCTCATCCTGCAGAATCCCTGGTTTTGGGGTGGTCCCTGCAACCCTGGAGTTTTTAGAAGGCTGCACGTAGCATCCTGCTTTCGTCAGGGATCTTTTATGTGTCCTGTTGTTTTAAACCTGTAACTGGCTTCCCAGCCTGAGCTACCTTCATCCAAACCATCAGTTAGCATGCAGACACGCAACCGTCCCACGTACCAGACCCATTTCACCTTCTGTGTCTCTCTGCTTGGTCTGGGTGGAAGGAGCCCTGCTGCCAACATGCACAAGCGGAGTGGGTGCTGGTGGGGTGTCCAGGAATGCTGGTGAGGTCTCAGTTCTTCTCCTCACTTGTGCCTGTTGCAGGCTGAGCTGACGGTGGACACGAGCGTGCGGGGGCTGCTGTCCGTACTGCCCATCCTCTCTGAGAAGCACAGCGGGACCCTGCTCAACTGGGAAGGGAAAACTATTCCTTGGTAACTGCTCCCTGTCCCTGCAAGGGGCTCACCAGGTGCCCCAAAACACCAGGATGCTCAGCTCTCAGTGGTCTGCAAGGGACCTTCTTGGGACTCCACTATTGGGCGTGCAGGGCAGCCTGTAATCCTTGCCTTCACCTTGCTAACAAATAAAGTCAATTAGTACCTGTGCCTTCTCCCAGCTGCAATGGCTGCACTGAGACTGTCTCTGGCCTGGCCTGGAGCTGGCTCCATGGCCCTCTGGCTCCATGTTTCTCCTTTTTGCCCCATGCCATGTGCTGGATCCTGGGAGATGAGAGTGCCAGGGATCCTACCACCACTTGCAGGCAGCTTGTAGCCCTCCCCATTGCCAGCCCTGTGAGATGGATGGAGCTGCTGCCCTGGGAATGTGAGGTGAAATGGGACTGTTGGAAGCTGGGACAAGCTCCATCAGCTTGGCTGGTGCTCTGCAGTGCTGATGACATGGGACAGTTGCACACCTGCTGTGGCAGTGAGGTTTTGGCTGAGCTTGGGAGGCTGGCAGATCTGTGAGTGTCTCCAGCCCTCTGGGAAGTGGGACATCACAGTGTGGGCAGGTCACCTGGGACGTGGGTGGCCTTGTGTGCCCTGGTTGTGTCAAAGGTGGTGGGAGGAGGAATGGGAAGCTCTGCAGGTGAGGTCCACTCTGGCATTACTAGATGCCTAGGTGCTAGGGATGAGAACAAACCTCGAGGGGCTGCTGGACATTGAAGCACCATGAGCTTCAGCTAGTGGGAAGCCAAGTGCAGCGGCCTTCCCTTTGGGTGCTGGGACAACAGGTTGATTGCTGTGCAGAGCCAAGTGGCAGCAGGTCAGCCAATCCCATTTTTCAAGTCAGTATGTCCCACCTTGGACCTCTGCAATTTGGAATCACCCTTGGTGAGTGCTTTGCCTTGACAGGTGAGGTCAGCTGCTCCCCAGTAGCCCATCCTACCCCCAGGACAAGGCTTGTCCCAGGGACATGCAGGCACTGAGCTGCTAGGGACTGCACCAATCCTGGTAACTCGGGGGCCAGGGCTGCCCAAGAACCTTAAGGTGCTCCAGGGCCTGTGTTCCTCAAGAAGCCGCAGTGAGAGAGTGAGGGGCCAGATGGGCAGGTCTCCCTGCTCCAGTGCTTGCCAAGTGGTGTTGGCTTTTCCTTTGCACAAGTTCCCGGTGTTTGTGCTCATGCAGCTGATTATCTCCCTGTTTCCTCTCCTGCCTGATGTTTCCTGCCCCACTTACTCCCTTTTGCTGGCTTTGCCTTTTGTGTCAGGATTATCTTCCGGCTCTGGGCAGTGTCAGATCTCAGTGTGTCCCCCTGCCCAATGTGCTGGCAATGGACAGACCTGAGCACCCTGCCCTGGGTCCTTTCCCTGGGCTGCTGCACAGGGAAATTCCAGCTCCCTGGGAGAATGGGCAAGCTGGGATGTAGCAAGGATAATTTAGGATACATCTGCTTTTTAGCAGCTGATACATCTCTATTCTGAAGCTGGGGAACAGGTACCAGCTGGGCCTTGGGGAGCTGCTGGGTCCAGTAGTGGGGAGCCTCTCACTCTTCACATAGGGGCTGCACAGGGACACAGAGGCACGTCTGAGGACTTCAAGGGAGCGTGGGTGGGAAGGTTGTCACCCAGAGCAGCTCAGACTGCCTCCACCAGCCCCTGTGGGGCCACAGTAGTGTCTGAGGGTAAACATAGAATCATAGAATAGTTTCAGTTGGAGAGGACCTTCCAAGCTCATCCAGTCCAGCCCCTGCCATGAGCAGGGACATCTTCACCAGCTCAGGTTGCTCAGAGCCCCGTCCAGCCTGGCCTGGGATGTCTCCAGGGATGGGGCATCCACCACCTCTCTGGGCAACCTGGGCCAGGGTTTCACCACCCTCAGTGTATATCTCTGCTCTGGCAAGCTCAGCAGCTCTCCAGGCTCCAGGGATTGACTTCAGTGATGGGAAAGGCCCTTATTTTCCAGGGTCTTTCACCAGCTGACACCTTTCAGACCAACAGCCACCAGCAAAGACTTGTTGCACCAGGAGCTGGTGTCAGACATGTCCATGGGTCAAGACAGGAATGGGGAGGACGTGGGGAGTCGTGGCAGGACTTGCCAGGATGAGGCCAAGTGAGGGGCACCCCACTATGCTCAAGTGGGGCAATCAGAGCCCCTGTGACAGGCTGCAGGAGGAGGGGGGCAGAAGAGGAGGCAGGGAACGGAAAAGGGCTGCTCCTGTGACACGGCTGCGGAGGTGGAGCAGGAGGCAGGTCACAAACAGGCAGCACATGAGGAAGCGCTGGGACACCAGCCAGGGTGGCTGCAGCAGCTCCAGGTGCAGCAGGACCTTCACTGGCTGGGGAAGGACCAGGAGCAGAGACAACCAGAACCGCAGGGACCTCATCAGGACCTGGAGATCCCCTCGGCAGGAGTCTCCTTCCAGCCAGAACAGCTCTTCATTCTGCCGAGGTGCGGGCACTGTCCATGGCACGGGGGGATGGGGAAGCAGGATGGTCACAGTGGGGACATCTCCATGCTGGGTGGCACTGCAGTCCTGTGGCTCAGAGCCTGGGTGACCATTGCCAGAGCCACCAGCAGTGGTGTGGGCTGAGGCTGGGAACGCTGGATCATCTAGGGACCTGCAGCTCTCTGCGGGGTGCAATGCTGGGAGGGTCCCGGGGCCCAGGGCTGCCCCTGAAGTACCAGGACCCCAGCCTGGGTGCATGAGAAACGTGGCTCAGGAGGAAGCGTGTCCTGGCTCCCACAGCCCAAGAGCTGCTGAGGAAGCCAAGTGGGGCCAGCAGATAACGTGCTGAGGCTTCCTCCGGCACTACCGCAGCTGCAGGGCCAGGGTTGCTCCGTCGCTATCTGGCCCTGCAGAGCCCCGTGCATCCCTTCTCCCTCTCGCTGGGTTATTGTTAGTGGGGAGGAAGCAGCTCACCAAGTTCCACCTCAAGCTTTTAACCCGCTGCTGCCTGACCTGCTGCTCACTGCTCCTGTTGGGCAGAGCTGGGTAGGCTCCATGGCTGCCCTGGGAGGATGGTTTGGTTTGGCACCGGGAGCTTGCTGCAGGCTTTACCTCCTTGGAGACCAGCAGCACCCACCGACACGTCTCCCCCAAGCCGTGTTGTCTCTCTCAGCCACCTTTGCAGAGGGTAGATGCTGCCATTGTCATCTCTCAGTGTGGAGAGAAGGTCCTGAAGGCTGCAGGTGCTGATGGTTTCCTCTTTGCTCTTTCTTCCTTCTTTCAGCTGGTTGGATCCTGCCTGGTGCTCCCTTGGGAAGCCTCCCCGGTCTGCTGTGGGGGGCACCATGGAAGTGGAAGCTTTACCAGCTTGGCACAGATTTAACCCAAATACCTAATAACAGGTTTGGAGGAAATCCATCCTGGGGAAGAAAATTGCAGCACTTCACCAGCTTCGTTTGATGAACTGGGGTTTAATCAGACCTCAGGGTCTCCAGAGGTGCTACCTGCTGCTCCCTGGGTAAGTGGAAACCAGATGGATATCTCAGCAATGTTCTCCATATCATCTTCTTCTCATGCAACTGAACTCAGCCAAATTGTCCCCTGCTTCTTGTGTGGCAGGGAGAGGACCTCAGTGTCCTGCCAGCACAGGCTGGGGCTGTGTCCTCCCAGCACTGGCCACCACGGGACATCTTTCCCAAGCATCAGTGTCCATGCAGGAGCAGAGGTAGGTCACCCAGCCAGTGAGCCTGCCAGGGTGATGCAGAGGTGCTCCAGGCTCTCCTGCAAATACACCGCGTGTGTTCATGTGCCCGTTGCATGCCCTAGTGCTGCATGTGCACCCCCAGCATCAACCACTGGTTTGCCTGGGCCAGCCTGCCCCATGCCCTGGGGACCTGGCACAGTCAACACACCTGTATCTTCCAAAAAACCCCATCTGGGAGCTGTACAAGCCATGCGGTCGCCTGAACTCGGCTTAGGAGCATGCACATGTGGGTTGCAGCGAGGTGCTTGCCCTCCCTCCCACAGCCAGGGCTTCTCCCCACACCTTTGTCCCCAGCGGTGCCCACGAAAGGGGTGACACTGCCAGAGCGGGTCTTTGGCTGTGGGACCTGGTCCCACTTTGAAGGGTCCTGATGGGGGGTTTGGTGCAGGTCAGCCTCTCCCTGCCTGTCCCCTGGCACCGGCTGGGCCTGAATTTCCAGCTGTTGCAGAACAAGTTCCTGGGAGGCTGCACCCGGAGCTGGCATGGCACCGAGCTGCTGGCATGGCACCGAGCTGCTGGCATGTCTGTCCGGTGTCGTGGTGACACAGGGGGCTGCGGGGATGGGGTTAAGCTGCCCAGGGCATGCCCAGGGCTGGGGCAGCCTTCCTGCTGCTCTCCTGTGGGACAGGGCTTGCTTGAGGGGTTGTCCCCTCCATCCCCCGCACATCAGTGAGAGGCACAGGGACTTCAGGGATGTCCCTGGAGACCAGCAGATATCATCCCATCCTCTCCAGCCACCTGATTCGTGTCCCAGCCTTTGCCAGGAATGCAGAGCAGCATGGCCAGGATGTCTACTCAGCTGCCGGCCCTGCTCTGCTGGAGCATCCTTCCCCCCTTGTTTGCTCTAGGGAGAGGACTTGAGCTCCAGTGATGGCAAGAACAAGGATCCAAGCTCATTTTGATGAGCTCTCTCCCCTGTGTCCCTCTCCTCAGAGCCAGGGAAGTGACGCTGGGGAGGAACTTGGCTCCTCTTGTTTATTATTACAGGATAAAGTTACCCTTTAAAGCCGAGCCAGTGCTGTCAGGGCTGCATACCATCCTGGAACATCGCTCCTTCCCAACGGCTCCAACACACTTCTTGTTATTGTGCTCGTGTGGATCGAGCCTGGGCACAGCGAGGGTGATGCAGGTGGGGGGGACCCAAAATGGAGCCTCAAGGCTCTTTTCCCACTCTGGGAAAGCTGGAAGCAAAGGGAAAAGGTCTCTCTCTGGAGAGGGAGAGCTCTCCTGAATCTGGGATATGTGGGAAGAAGAAGCAGAAAGCAGGGGCTGGGGGACCGGGGTGAGGCTGGAGGTGTCTGCTGTCCCCCCACAGAAGGGCCAGGGATGCTGCCCTCACTGCAGCTCAGCTGGGGACCCTCTCGAGGGGACAGACCACTGTTTTCCACTGGAAAAACTGCACCAGGCAGGGCAGTGGTGTGGGGCTTGCACCCATCTTGCCACCCCACAAGTCCAGTGCTGGCTTAGCCAGCAGCACAAGGTCCGGGGGTGGCACAGAAGGAGGGCTGGCTTCCCCTTTGAGCCCCACCTCTGTCCCCAGTGGTTCCAAATCCAGGAGAGTTCCCTCTCCTGTGAGCTGGCACCCCAGGAGCCACCCCAGCACCCCAAGACTTTGCAGACATAGGCATTCCTCAGCAGCACCCCGGCCATCCCACCCACACTAGACCCTCTGGAAGGGGCTGGAGGCTTGTGGGGCTTGACCCCCCACACACGCTGAGCTGTGATGTGCTTGTGGGGTGGAGGGGAAGGAAGCCAGCCCGGTGGAGCCGAGCCAGGGAAAAGCTTCCTGGCAGCCAGCTCCAGCGTCCAGTGCCGGCCGTGCTGCTGCAGATGGCTGGGAGCAGGATGGAAAGCCAAGGGCTGTGCGAGCCCTTTCCAGCCCTGTGCCGGCAGGGAGGCAAACGCCAGCTGGTGACACAGCACTGGGGCTCTGACACTGCTGCCCCAGCGGGGTGTTGGAGGGAAGCCTGACTCATCCCCGGCAGGAGAATCTGAGACGTGCAGATGTAAACAGAGCTGGCCCCAACGTGCCAGGGCATGTGACAGATACAGGAGAGACTGGCTGGAGCCACAGCCCGGGGCTGGTGGCATCAACATCCGTGCTAGCGGCACGTGAAAGGGGGCTTGGCCTGCAGAGAGCCCACTGCCCTAAGGCTCAAGGGAGCATCACTTGGGTGGGGAGGAAGGGGCAGGATCCGCGTTATCAGCATGTCCCCTCTCTCCTTGCAGCAGCTTTAGCAACTAGTTTTACCCCCGGTCTGGCTGTTTGGCTGCTGCTGCTTTTCTCCAGGGACACCCTTCTCATTGGGACCAATTTGAACCAGCAGCTCAGGACAGGCGGAAGAGGCATGGGATGAGGGCAAAGCTCCTGAGATGCCCTCTCGTGGTGCCAGCTTCAGGAGCAGAGTGCAGCTCATGGAGTCAGGAGGTTTCTCTGCATCTTCTCTTCCACAGGGATGGAGTGAGCAGGGAAGTGCCAGGCTGGGGTGCACGGAGGGTCACCAGGTGCCTGTTCCCATACAGGGACCAGAAGTTGTTCAGAAATCTCCCGGTTGCTTGATGCACTTGCTAGCATGTGATTTCTCTTTGGGTTTATGTGTGCCTTGCTGCAGGATCTGGGCTGGGAGAGCTGCAGGCCAGTGGGGACAGGAGATGATTACAGCCACTTCCTATCCTTGCTTACTGCGCGCAGCTGGTTTCATTTCCTTAATCCCCATCCCAGCATTTTCTTTGTTGCTTTCTTCGTTGTTTTCTTTGGAGGGATCATTCGTTGAAGACTGGTGCTTGCTGCAGGCAGCGTTTCCATGCTCTGGGAGACTAACGTGGGTGCCCGCTGGCCGCTCCCCATGGAGCTGCTCTGTGCTTCTGGGTGCAGCGGGTGCTGCTCACAGGGGGATGGGGACCCCACATCAGTCAGGGCAGCCGTGGGGTCCTCTGCGCTGCTCGGGGATGACCGTGTTGGCATGTGTTTGCAAACAGCCCTGCCAAAGCACCTCCTGTTCCAAATTGCCTTTTCCTCTCGCATCCCCTGCGGCACCAGCGTGCTTGGCCTGGGCCAGCTTTGGGACAAGGTATTCCCGCAGCAGCCGACCCGCTGGGCTGAGCTTTACTGGGCGCAATGCCGAATCCCCATGCCGCTGTTGCCGCACCGTGGTCTGGCCGAGTGTGTTGAGCTGGGCTGGTTGCTGGGCTTGTCCATGACCTCAGCTTTCCTGCTCTGTGTCAGATGGTCCCTGAGGGGGCTGCAGGAATCCTGTGAATCATGAATACTTTTGGAGTGATTCCTCTGGGGTGTGTGTGAGATGGTTCCTGCCATGCTGAAGCAGGGATGGCTGCCTGGTTGCAGGAGGCAGTGTGGTCCCAGGGGATGGGCAGCCTCCCAAGCTGAGCCAGAGCAGGGGTTGGAGGTGCTGTTTGCCACCTCCCCAGGGTGGAGAAGGGAGTTAGGAGAGGGGACAGCTGGGTGGTGGCTAGGAAGCCTGGATTAGTCCATGGTGTCCTTAGGCAGCTCCTTGCCCTCCTTGGCATGTGCTGGGGCTGAAGTTGATGCAGTCACAATCTGCGTGTTCTGGCTTTGGACTTGGGTGCCTGCTTGCCAGCCAGACTGTCTGGGCAAGCTGATCGGCACCCGGCACTGTCCAGTGCCGAGCAGGTTTGTGACCACTCTGGGGATGTCCTCGCCTCTCCTCTTCTAGCCCTGCGGGCAGGCAAAGTGCTGGGACAGGCAGCTCTGCCCCACGGAGAGGGACAGGCTGGGTCAGGGCTGTGCAGAGTTCAGAGGACCTGCTGGCACCCTCTTTCCCTGCTGCTGGCCAGTTCCCCAGCACGGCTGGGGCCCCGGTGAGTCAGCTGGAGCGGCGGCTCACATCGCTCACGCTGCACCAGCTCTTCGCTTTTTCCCTGGTTGAGTTGCCCAAAAACCGCGCAGCTGGAGGGATGAGGAGCCTGGCGCCAGGATGCTCAGCTCTGAGCCTGCGGCAGGTTCTGCTGAGCCGAGGCACCTCGGCTGCTCTTGGGGATGATGACCAGGCTCTGAGTGTGCCCAGCACGCGTGGCTGTCCTGGTACAAGGCTTGAAGCTCTGGCCCACGTTTACTGCCTTGCTCCAATGCTGAGCAGGAATGCTGAGCATGCAGCAGTGGAGGGAGGCAGGCCTGGAGCCAAGAGCTGGCCTCTTGCCCTCTGGAGAGAGGGGAGAGAAGAAGACGTGGCTCCAGGCCCAGCCTGCAGTGAGAAGTGCAATTTGAGCAGAGACCTGCGGCGCAGGGGTCCACTGATGGCTCAGAACTTTCTCTGCATCGCAGCAGGCAGATGCAGGCAGCTGGCACAGCCGGTTGCTGAAGCTGCCAGGGGGAGGGGGATGTACTGAGAGTGGTCCCAGGTCACCAGGCTCCAGCAAGGTGCGATCCTGTGCTGGGTGGTGCCGGGTGATGCCAGCCGGTGCTCAGACAGGGTGTCCTTGTGCTCGGGGACTCCTGCCTGCACCAGCACCTGGGGACTGCCGGGAGGCCTCCTCCAGTGGCTGGGCTCCAGGAATATCTGTATCTGTGCTGGGAAGGTTAACCCCTGCCTGCTGGTGGGCATCGTCCCTCCTTAAAACCAGGAGGGGACTTTGGGGAGCAGGCAGGGGGGTGCTATGCAGACTCGGATGGCAAGACTGCCTTTGCTTTTGTTTGCAAAGCCGGTCTGCGCTGAGCAAGCTCCCAGTGACCTAGAATAGCTGGTGTGGTGTGCCAGCCCAAGCCTTGGCAGAGGGAGCTCAGCATCTCCAGTCTGGCAGGGCAGGCAGGCATGTGGCTGCGGGCAGGAGTGCTGCAGGCAGCACCGCTGGCCTTGGCCTTGCCGCAGGCCCATCTCCTGATCTCTGCGGAGGGATACAGCTGCTCCCCATCCCAGCAATGGTTGGGAATGGTGTTTTACCTTGCAATGGTAGTGCACAGGTAAGCAAAATGTGGTGGTGTGAGTCAGTCCATCTACAGGCACCCCAAATCTTTACTGAGAGGGTGGTCAAAATTGGATCAGACTTCATAGAGAGGTGGTCGATGCCTCAAGCTGTCAGTGTTTAAGAGGACTTTGGATAACACCCTTAATAACATGCTTTAACTTTTGGTCAGACCTGAAGTGGTCAGGTAGTTGGACCAGTTGATTGTTGTAGGTCCCTTCCAACTGAAAATTTATCCTATCCTATCCTATCCTATCCTATCCTATCCTATCCTCCCATCCCGTCCCGTCCCATCCCATTCCAAATGCTCAGTATCTGAAGACCACCTTGCTGTGAGGGAGTGGGTAGGTGGTGACACCATCCAGCCTGATCCCCAGGGGATACTGGATCAAACGATGACAGCACAGCACGGTGGTGCTGAGCACACCAGGCACGTGGTGGGCCATCCTGGTGGGACAGGGATCACGTGCCTCATGGTGCTGGGACCAGGGTTGATTGATCAGCCATCTGGCTTGATGGAACCACACATCCTCTCTACCTGTGTTGGCTCTTTGGTTTGGCTTTTCCCTGGTGACCGCAGGACCTGCTGTCCTCTCTCCTATCTTAGCAGAACTTCTCCTACCACATAACCAGGCCAGCCTGGAGGGATAGGCTGGGAGCTGGGACGCCCTGGTTCTTGCTGAGCGTCCTTGGCAGCAGTGCTTCACTCCTTGGTGTGACCCCAGGAGAGCAACACTGGTGCAATGATTTCCTCGTCACTGATGTTGCCCTACTGTGCTGAGCTCTGAGACCTGGAGATGGTCTAATTAGTGCTTTTGCATCACAGGGCTGGCTGGAGTGCTGTGCTGTCTCGTCCTTGCATGGAGGATGTCTCACCGGGGCCACCAAGGCATCAGACCCATTTAGAACTGGGTCAATTCAACATGATCTAGGACAGGTAGGAGAAAGATGGGCTTGGGAGAAAGGAGAGGAGCAGGGTGCATCACCCCAGCAGGCATGGTGCTGGAGAAGCGTGGCTTCCTCCCTCCTCTCCACCCACAGCTTTGGGGATGCTCAGAGCTGTCAGGGTTTTGGACTTGGACTGGCAGGGCAGGGTCTGACCAGGGCAGCCATAATGCTCCATGAGGAAGCCAGTGCGATATAACTGCAGCATCTGTCAGGGTGGCAGCCTGTGTTTGCACCAGGGCTGACCGTCCCATAGCTGGGGACGCTGGGAACAGTCCTGCACTCCTTCCATATGGAGCCTGGAGGCTGGTGAGGATGGGGAATGCGGGCTGGTGCCTGTGCTTTGCTCTCCCATGGTGGAGTTGCCGCTTGGCTTAGGTCGGAGCATGGCTCCTGCTTTCGGCAGCTGGGATCAGGAGGTGAGGGGAAGGCAGAGTGGGGTGCTAGGTACCGCAGAGCTGGGAGCAAGGATGTCTCTGCCACCGACTGACTGCACAGCCTTGGTCATGTCACTTCACCACCCAGAGATGCTGTCCCTGCCATCTCCGGGCTGTGCCACCCGCTCAGGGTTTTTCAGGGAACGCTGAAGGCCGGGGGACTATCGTGGCCCTTGGTGCTTGGGGAGCTACAGCCATTTGCTTTCCTGTGCGAGTCTCCCGCGGGGGCAAGTGCTGGCTGCCTGTACGGGCGGGGCTGGGAACGGGGCGCAGGCAACTTTCGGGGGAGGCTGGCGGACCCCCGGGAGATGCCGATGCACCGGGGGGCTGAGGCGGTGTGGACGGGAGCCCCGCACGGCGGTGGCGGTGGCGGGGATGGCGGTCGCGGTCTCCTCGGGGAGGGAGGCGCTCCCGGGCCGTGCGGCCGCCATTGCCGCTGGCGGGGCCGTGGTTTCCTGCCGAAATCACATGGCTCCCGCGTTTCCATGGAGAGAGCCGGGGTGGGCGCTGCCAAGAGCCTGCACGAACTCCCCGCTTTGCTCCCCGTCCATGGGAGTGGAACAAAGGGGATGCACCGAGCCAGGCCCGCTCTCGCCCCGCGCCTCGTCCCCCGCCTCTCCTGGGACATGTGAGTGTCACCGGCACCTCCGCACCCCGGGCGACGCCGGCTGCCCCGGGGGAGACGCCGGTCACGGCGGGGGGGGATGAAGGGGAAGCGGGGTTGGTGGATTTAGCAGGGCTACACCCTTGGGGAGGGGGACGGACACGTCGCCTGCTAGCGACCTCGTCTGCCGCCCACCGCCCAGCCCCCGGGTGGGCAGCCGAAGGGGCGCGGGGGATGCCCGGGCACAGCGGGGACGCGGCCGAGGGGGCTCCGCTCCCCCGCCCCAGCGCCCCGCGGCTCCGCTCCCTGCGGCAGGGCCGGGACCGGGGCCGGAGACACGCGGACAAGGAACCGCCCGACTGCGGGATAGCGGGGCGGACACCACCCCAGAGCCACCCGGTCCCTTCCAGCGCCTGTTCGGGGTTCCTGGGCTCCTCCGGCCGCTGCTTCGCACCCGGCTCGGGGAGGGCGCCGGTTGTTTGGCTGTGCGGAGGAGCCGGTGCCCGGCCCCGCTCCCCCGGGACGGGTACGGCAGGGAAGGGGTAGCTGCCCGTGGCCATGCAGGGCCCTCCCCGAGCCGCTGCCGGGGCCATGGATCCCCGAGGAGAGGCTGCACCCATCTCCCCCCGCCCCATCACAGCCCTGCACCCAAGCAGGACTCCCAGGGGAGGCTCCCGAGGGACCTGGGCGCACCATGTCAGCTGGGTGCTGCCTCCTCCTCCTCCTGGGTGACGGAGGGAGGAATGCTCGGAGGAATTAACGAGACAGATCTCGCTTTGTTGCTGGCCCGATCCTCCTATCTCCCAGCCCTCCCCAGCCTGCCAAGAAGTGTTCGGGAAGGCCTCGCACGATTAACTCTTTCCCTGCCGCACCTCCAGCCGTCCCAGGGCTTGCAAACAGCCTCAGCGGGGTTTTACCCTTGCCAGATTCCCAGAGGAGGCTACTGAGGCGACCAGGAAGTCCTGGGTTTCCTATAAATCCCTTGTTGGCCAAGGATCTATCTCCTGGCTGATGGCTGAGGAGCAACCTTGCTGCGTCCCCCGGGCAGGGCTGGGACGTGAGGCTATGACGCCGCACAAATTCAGGCAGCGCAGGGCTTACTGCCGGTGGTGTTGCCTGCTCTCAGCTGGTGGAGGTCCCCGATGCATTGCTGTGACCCCCTGGGCGGAGAGGAGCCGTGGTGGGAGCTGGCGTGGTGGTGGCCGAGCCCCCATGGAGGACACAACATGATGGAGTTGAGTGGGAATGCAGGCAGCGATGGGCAGGGCAGGCATGGGTAGCTGGTGAGGTGGGTGTTGGGGTGCGACCAGGAGATAACTTGATCTGCAGCGGAGACAGTATGGGGGCATATCTTCCCAATCCTGGCCTGAGGCTCCTGACCAGTGCTCCAGCTTTGCCCAGGAATCTGCAGCCTGGGTTGCTGTGGGGTGCCTGGGGTTGGCATCGTCCAGTGGCTGCTGCTACCCCGAGAGGAGCTGCGCAGGGGCATGTGGACATCCCCCGGGGATGCCGCTATGCTGGGCTCCAGCCTGCACTGGTGACCGAGGCTCAGTGGGTGCCTTGGAGCTCCTGCCATGGCTCTGACTTAAAGGACAGGACCTGGGAGACGCATTGTGGGCACAAAGCTGGCATTTGGGATCCCCAGGGGATGGTAAAGGCAGACCAAGCCCTAGCGTTGCGTGGGTTGAGGCCATTGCCAGGCTGGGACGAGCTCCGCGCCTCGTGCTTTGGGGTTATTTATAGGGCTGCCATTTATATCACTTCTATTTCTGCTGCTATATGGGGACGATGTGAGGAAGCGAAGGGGGAGGGCTTGAGTCTCCCGCGGCCCTGGTGTCCGGATGCGGGGTGCCCGGCCCCTCTGGCGGTATTGGTGCCAGCCTGGCTGAGCCTTCTCCAGCCCTCGGGTCACCAACCCTGCAGAAAAAAACCTCCGCATATCATCTGCAGCATTGGGCTGCCAGGGTTTTTTGGAGCTGGCTTCGTTGGTTTCTGCAAAAGATAAAGTCAGAGGGGTCGGCTGTTGCACTGTGGTGGGGGTGGCCACCTGCTGCTCTGGAACTGCGCCTCGCCTGGCCACAAGTCACTTGGCCACACACCGTGGTTCTCCTTCAAGCCATGATGTTGGGACTTCTTGCCACAATTATCTCCTGCCCGCTCCTAGCTCTCCCCAGTGACCAGGAGCTCTTTGACCCCTCACTGGGCTGGTGCTTACATGCTGGCACTCATCTCCGCTCACTCTGCGCCCGCAGGGGCTGGCCTGTGCCCTTTCGTGCCGTGTTTCCAGCTGTGGTGACGTTCCCAGCCATGCAAGGGTGTCCGTGTCCAGGGGGTGCTTGTCTGGGAACAGCCTGAAGTAGCTTCTTCGTCACCTTGGTCTTTGGTGCCGGTGGCACCAGGAGAGCATGCTCCTGGGATGGGTGGCTTCTCTAGGGACTGGGTGATGCTGGGTGGGCACAGCCTCGGAGCTGGTGGTCTCAGGGCCAGCAGGGAGCAGCTGGGGAATCTCCCCAGGACTTGGTGCTGGTAGAACACAGGGTCCCTGGGATGCCGGTCATGTGTCCCATGGAGGGCAGGGAAGTGGCAACGTCCTCCTGGGGTGTCTGAAGCTTTCTTCTGCCTGCACATGGGCTGGCCATGGCTGTACATGTGTGTCTGAGCACAGCTGCCTATGGAGGAGTTTGTTTGCATGTTCAGCTGTTGTGGATGGGGTGGGGATGCTCCGGACAACTCCCCAGGCCTGGCGAGAGGATGGCATGGCAGGGACACCCCCAACAAGGGTGCGGTTGGGATGTTATGCCCGTGTCCCTGCTGTGTAGGAGGAGCGGAGGCAGCTGCCCTGGCTGTTTGTGCTGAGCCAGCATGGTGAGCACGCAGGGAAGTCCCCTTTCCTGGTGGAGGTGACCGGTGGCTGTGAGGCTGTCCCCTTCCCTGTGCCCTGTCCCCAGCCAGGCCAGGGACAGAGATTCATTTAACTCAATTACCACCCAGGCCCTGGTGGTGTTGGCTCAGCTCGTGCCCTTCCTCTGCCCTCCCTTGGCAAGGTCCCTGTGCTGGCAAGCCCTGCCGAGCGCCGTGCAGGGTGCCACGAGGTGCTCAGAGATGTCTGACACCACGTGCCCGTGGCCTTCTCCGGCATCCTCCACCACCTTTTGAATGCTTGACCCTCCTCCTACCTGCTCCTGGTGATCTCCCCATGGGTGATGCCCAGGGTGGTGCTGTGCCAGGCAGCTTGTCTGCACATCGGCTGCCCCGCAGCCCTTGGGGGGCCGCAGGCAGGGCTACGGAGAGGCAGAGTCCCCGCAAGTGGCACAGCCTGGCAGTCGCCCCTCTGTCAGGGAAGCCTGGACGTCCCTTCACTCTGTGTGGCGCTGGGGCTCCCGGCAGCTTTAGCGTGGCTTTCTCGTTAACCTTTAATGAGAACAAACGAGCTGGCATGGGCCGTGGCTGCAGGCATGCTGCCTGGCCGCGCGCTGGGCACTGGCTCTGCAGGGCTGCCAGCGCGGCAGAGGCTTTGCAGAAGGCTGGTCGTTCCCAGCGGTGCCGGGAGCGATGCTTTCCCCTGGGGAGAAGCCACAAGCAATGAAAAGCCAGGCAGTGGACCCCTGCCCATGGCAGCCACCGGGTCAGGACTCTGCCTGTTGGTGGGGAGAGCTGAGGGGCACATCCTGACTGGGCAAGGTAGCAGACATGGTCTTCATGCAAGTTCTTGAAGGCTGGCGTGGAGGTGGGTCCCCCTGTGCCATGCTTTGCGGCATGCTGGGCTTCTGGCTGCCCTCCATGCCCATGGCACTGGCATGGAGGCTGCAGGCAGGTGGGGGACAAGACACCTCTGTTTGCCAGTGCTGGGGTGTTTTTTTTCCCAGATGCTGCTTGGGCACAGCCCAGTCTCACCAGCTCTTCCCTCAGCTGCTCTCCCAATGGGGCTGGTGCTGTGCACCCACCCGGACACCAGGATGAGGGGGTGTCCTGGGACACAGTGCTCTTTGGTAGCACCTCTGCAAGCTCCAGCTCACCGAGCTTTGCTGTGGCTGGCTCTGGAGCCACATGTGTGTGTGCCCATGGTGGGGGAGCTGTGCCGCCCTACAGGGGAGCCCCATGTGCTTCTCCCCTGCGGTGTGCTTGCTCCATCCTGCGCAGGAACCAGCAAGGAGGGGACCAGCTCTGGGCTGGGGAAGCAGCCCCACAAGTGGCTCACCCTCTAGAGAGGGGGTTATCTGTGTCTGGGAGCCCCCCATATTTGTGAACACCCCCCCAAGTCTCTACTCCAATGCTTTTCATCCTGAACCTGCCCTGACCTCGCTCTAAAAGCAGCAGCAAACAGGAAAGGAGCCTGGGAGGGAGGTGTCTTTTCCTGCCCCGGTGACGTGGTGATGGCAGCCGGTCCCAGCCTGGATGGGGCTGGCTGCTCCAGCCTCCTCTATTGGAGCTGGGGTGTGGTGCCAGGCCTAGGTACCCCAGGACCAGGATCCAAGCAGAGACCTGCAGTGCTGGAGGGGAGGTCACATCTGTGCCACAGAGTCCTCTGGTTGTTTAGGGCATCCCTGTGGTTTCTGCCAGGGAGTTGTGTGGCCGGGAGGTGCCACGGGGGTTGGCATGGAGAGCAGGCGGGTTTATGTCCCTGTCCTGTGGGACCTGGACCCCTGTGGGGACCCAGATGACACAGGTTAGGAACATCTGAGCAAGGTAATCCTCCTCCCAACAGCTGCTGGGTGTTGCAGGGTGCTCACGGGCATGCCACGGGACTCGCTGTGGCACCACCTCTTCTTCAGCCATGGGAGGCCCACAGCACAGCCATGGTGGTTATATATATATATATAAAATTAAAAGAGGAAAAAAAGCAGTGCAGAAGTGAGCAGCAGGGCTGTCGGCACGGCTCCCTGCAGTGATGTGAGTCTCGGCTGCCCACGGCTTTGTGCCTGCCTGCAGTGGAGCTGGCAGCGATGTGGGCAAGGGGCTGTGCACAGAGCATTTCCCCCGGAGCAGGGACCAGCAGCAGCTTGGGGCCAGTGGTGCCTTCAGCAGGATGGTGTTTGCTCCCGGGCTCGGGGCCTGCGCTGGGTGCCAGAGGGACGTGGGCTCTGAGGGGACCAGTCTCAGGGGGTGGGCTGGCATGGCTCGCAGGGCTGGCGGGGGACACCGTGGTGTCCAGAGAGGGGCTGGGGGGGAGGTTTGCACCACAGTGACCTGCAGTGTGGTTCCCTCCCCTGCCTCTGTGCCTTAGTTTCCCCAGGGGGGCAGTAGGGAGGGAAGGATGGGAACCTAACCGTGCTGCTGGGGCAGGCGTAGCTGGTGGGGTCTCCTCCTTCCAAGGGGGCCGGGCGCCGTCCTCCTGTCCCCAGCCCTTGAGTCACGGCGCTGGGCAGTGATGTCAGCCCTCGGGCAGGGGAAGCGTGGGAGGAGACTGCTGCCTGGGGGGAGCCCTCTGGCCCCCGCACACGGGCGGACACGGGCAGATGGACGGACGGATGAACGGACGGCATGAGAGAGCCACAGCTGCCCGTGCCGCCCGGGACGCTGACCCCAGCCCGAGGAGGACGTGCCGCTGCAGCCAGCCATGAACAGCAAACCAAAAGGTACTGAGCGCCGGCAGCACCGGGGGGGCCCGGCAAACGCTGTTAATTTGGGGACCCCCAGTTGTTTGAGGCTCCTGGGTGACGTGACTGGGCTCGCAAGAGGCTTTTCTGGGCAAGCGTCTTCCCTGGGAGGGGAACCAGGGGCACCAGGGACGTGAGTACCCGCCACGCGCAAGGGACACATTTGTGACCGTGACGTGCAGTGACAGGGCGTCGGGATGGGTGTCTGTGGCAGGATGGGACCCGCCAGATGCCCAGCCTTGCTATTGCCAACACTGAGACCCAGGCTTGGTGTCTCAAGGCAGGAGGGGTCCGCGGCTGCCCACCGCTCCCAGGCGATACAACCCCCATCCCGCGGCTTTCCTTGGCAAATTGATTTTCTCCCCTCGTGCCCCCTTGTCTGCGGCGGTGCTAGTGAGGACAAACAGAGCCTGGCTTCATGTTGGGCATCCCTGGCACCATGACCCCAGGGGACCTGGGCAGAACTGGGGGTCCTGGGGCTGCTCTCGTGACAGGGACCAAGTTGCTTGGGTAGGATTTGTTGGGGAAGCTACTGGGACCCAGCAGAGCATCCTGGAGATGAGGACCAGGGGTTAAGATGGTGTATGGGACCTTCACAAGGTTATGCCAAGCCCAGCAGGACCGTGCCAGAGCCCTGTGTTCTGCTCAGCACCCCCAAGAGGGGTCACAGCCCACTCAGGAGCAGGATCTGGTACCCCTGGCTGGGCTGCGGTTCCGTCTAGGGGGGCATGGAGTTGATCTACAACTCCCAGACCTCCAAAACCGTGGGGATCCTGGCTGGGTGTTTGGTCTGTGGTGGTGGGGTCCCACCGTCTCTGGGACCATGGCGGTCCTGGGCTGGTTCTCAGGAGCCGTCCTAGAAGACAGGTTGGGCTTGAGCTCAGCCAGGTGCTGGGGAACCCCCCGGCCCCGGTAGTGGATTCCTCTCTGTGTCCCAGTTTGAGGCTCGCATCCTCTTCTGGCTGCAAACTGGGAGCCCAGGGGATGGGTGGTGGGGTGGGAGGCTGCAAGCCCCGGCTGGGGAGCCAGCCAGGAGTATCTGCCCGTGCCCTGCCCTGCCCTGCCCTTCCTTGGGGACACTCCGCGGGGTAAATAAGCATTTCCTCCAATTCTTCCCATTCGCAGCTCCTTCCCTTTCCTGCCACCCTCCCGCTCGGCCCAAGGAGCCAGCCGGCCTCCTGCGGCCGCGAGGGTGGACACTGGGGTTGTGCCCCCACCGCTGCGGGGCTGAGAGCACCCATCACCCATCCAGCCCCCCAAGGCCATCCCCTGCTCCGGTGGGGGCTGTGACCCCATGGCCGGGAGTTTCTCTCACGGATGAGTCATGGGGAGCCGGCATGCCATTCACTGATTCATACGACTCCCAAAAAACCCCAGTCCCCCTCCTTGCCTGGCGTGGGGGGCAGGCAAGGGGTCCTGTGTGTCCGGAGGGGAGGCAGAGTGTGGAGGTCAGGGAAGAGGCAGCTCCCAGGCTCCCTGTGACCAAGGCATCATGGCATCCACCCCGCGTGCTCCTCCTGTGTGCTGGGGAGGGACGAGGGGCAGCAGGAGGGAAGAGCTGCTCCAGCCCACGCTGGGAGCCGGCCAAGGGCCGTCCCGGGGCCGGAAGGGGCTGGGGGGGGGCCGGGGTACGGCCCTGAGTTCTGGCAGCGAGGACGCAGCTGTGCAAACAAGGATGCAGTGGCTGGGCTGGGGGGAGCTGGTTTCACAGGCTCTCGAGGTCGTCCCTGCCATGCACCCAAGGGACACTCACCCAAGGGTGCTGGGGTGGGGGGTTGTGCTGCTGGCGTGGGGTGGTGGGACACCCCTGCTTGCCACTGACTCTGCGGGCAGCAGGGACTGGCCAGTGGCCACCATGCCATGCCCTTGTTGGGGGACACTGGTAATCTGCTGTGCCTGGGGAGGTGGCTGCAGTGCCATCGGTGCGGGGGCCACAGCCCTGCCAGCACCTCCTGGGGAAGCCCCTCGGGGGGCTGTGGGTGCTGCTCCCTGGGGTCAGCGGTGCTGGAGGGTGCTGGGTCGGGCACCCTGCACATTGCTGGCCTCTAGTGAGTGACATTGCTGGGCATGGTGGTCAGAGCACCCCCGGCACCCAGGGCTGCGGGGCTGGGGTTTTGGGGGGAACCACTTTGGGGTGTCTCCAACCATGGCAGTGTTGATAAACCCGCTGGAGAGACCTGGGGCTGGTGTCTGAGTGTCGGAAACAGAAACCAGCTGGGACCAACCCAGCCGGTCGGACTGCCCCCTCCGCTGCTCCGACCAGCATTCTTGGGATCCCAATCATCTCCAGAGCACCAGGCGTTGAGAGAGGAGCCGGCGGCCGGGCTGGAGAGCCCCGGGGTGGGCTCCAGCACCCCCGCCGTGCCCCCCACCCAGTGGCTCACACCTGGCTGCTCTGCCCTCTTGGCCACTGCCTGTGGGCAGCACTGGCGAGGGACACACGGACAGACGGACGGACTCCCAGGATTGCGTTTCCTACACCAGAAGAGCTGCAGGCGGTCTGCGGTGCAGGCACGGCAAGGTGAAAAGCTTGGTCGGGTGGTGGCGTCATTAGCACCGAAGCCTTAATTAAGGGCAGGGGGCTGGCGGGGAATGGACTTTTGGGGCAGGACCTCTGTGGCTCCTTCGCAGGAGAGGGAGGGATGTGCTTGGGGTTCAGCCCGTGGCAGGGATACGAGTGTGCCAGTGCTCTGCCTGGTGCTGGTAAGCCTGGCACAGGGCTCACCGCCCTGGGCGAGATGCAGTGGCCGTCTGCCCCATCCAGGCATGCCCCAAGCGCTGCTCACCACCGAGGCTGGCCGTGCCGCTGCGGTACCAGGTACCTCTTATCTCGGTAATGTCAGGAATGCACCATGCCGGGGCTTTTTCCTCCCCCATGAGCCAAGCGTGCCAGGAGCGGAGACCCCCACACCCTGCCTGCCCTGCCTTGTACAGGCAGTGCTGCCCTGTGGTACCTGGCTGGCTGCCTCCATGTGCCAGGCTCGAGCATCCTTGGGGCTCCCACAGAGCGGGCACATGATGTTCCCCTCCTCGGAGGTTTGGGGTCTTGACACAGGAGCTGGGCTGCAGGGTGCAAGCCCAGGGGCCGCAGGGTGCCACAGCAGACGGGCTGGTGCTGGCAGGACCTGGCAGTGCCTGGGGCCACGTGCTGTGCTGGTTGGCAGTGAGTGCTGGGGCTGCGCCGTCCCTCGCTGCCGACTCGGGTCTGCACCCACCCTGCCAGTGATTTGGCCTTGTGGTGTTATGTATCGCAGGGGGGCTTGGGGGTCAGCCGGGTCCCTGGATTGGAGCACAGGGTCATGGTCCTGTCAGCAGCCACCGCTTATGGCACCGCTCCCTTTGCCAGTGCAGGAGCCCCAGGTGCCTTGGAGCATGACCCAACGTGGTACAGGTGGCTGCTGGAGCCTCTCAGGGCTCTGGGTGAGTGGCTGGGGATTGCTCTAACTCTCCTGGGTAGTTGTGCTGGGGCATTGGTCCCCTGCAGCACTCCCAGCATCCTTCTCCCCCCTGCAACACCCCCAGCATCCTCCTCCTCTGCAGCATCCCCAGCATCTTTCTCCCCTGCAGCACCCCCAGCACCCTTTTCTCCAGGGCAGGCTCCTGCCTGGGTGTCCCTCCTTAGAGTCCCCCCTTGCCCCCAGACAGCAACGAGAGCTGGAGAAGGCTGGGCTGGCAGGGCTGTGCTCACTCCGTAGGAGTTGTGACCTGCCCCACACTTGGAGACCCCCATCGTAGGGGTGCTTTCCCTATAGATGAGCTGCTGTAACACTCAGCTGGGGCAACAGGCACTGGTGCCATGGGCCTCGCCCACTCAGTGGGGAGCAGATTAAAGAGCCCTGTACAGGGTAATCTGCCCAGGCCCTGCAGGTCAGCCTGGCTACCAGGGATTACAGCTCCTCCTAATGAGCTTAATTGGGACAGCGTTGTCCTGGAAACTGGAGGGACTGGCACGGAGATAACACAGAGGTGGTGGGACCAGCAGAGCAGCTCCGTGCGTCTGGGCTGGGACCCGAGTACCAAGAGGACAGATGGACCTGCTGTGTCCCGGCTCTGCTGGGGTGGAGGGTGTCAGCGGGGGCTGCCTCTGACTCCTGATGGCCCCGGCTCATCCCTGAGCGCCCGGGAGGCAGCGGCGGTGGCAGCGGCGGTGGCAGCATGGCTGCAGGGTGGCGGGGAGCACAGCGCTGGCGAGAGCACACCCGCCAGCGGCCGAGCAGGTGTGTGCCGTGCGGGGCGGTTCGAGCTGGGCTCTGGGCTCTGTTGTGCTGGGGGATGGAGTGGGGATGGTGACAGGACCCCCGGCAGTGCCTGTGTCCCTGGTGCTTCTGGGGCTGGGGACTCGCTGCCAGCTGTGCTGGGGGCAGGAGGAAATGCAGAGTGAACTCCTTAAGATGCGGGGAGATGGCTCTGGCCCCATAGAATCATGGAGTAGTTTGGGTCGGAAGGGACCTTCAAAGCTTATCTAGTCCAATGCCGCTGCAGTGAGCAGGGACATCTTAACCCAGCTCAGGTTGCTCAGAGCCCCGTCCAGCCTGGCCTGGGATGTCTCCAGGGATGGGGCATCTGCCAGCTGGGGAGGCTGGGTGTCCCTAAGGCCCTGCCTGGCCTTCCTTGGCACAGCGTGTGACTGCTGGGCACTGTGTGGACTCCTCCCCAGCAGCTCCTAACTCCCCATCCTGCAGCTTGGCTCTGGGGCCTGGCTGGAACGGGGACCAGGTGGTGGCCAGGGTGGAGCATCCAGCAGCCTCTGCCCAGCTCCTGTGGCTGCCCCATGGGCTGGGGCTGCTTGGTGTGTTGGCAGGGACAGGAGGAGCCCCGGACTCCTGTGCTCTTGCTTTGTGCTGAGCCCTCGGCCAGGGCTGCAGTGATACTCCCTGTGACATGGGTTGACAACTGGGTCCGGGTCCCAAGACTCGGAAGTCTGCCCCGTCCTGACTGGCATTGACTGCACCAGCCATGGTGGGGACGGGCAGGTACCGGCAGTGGTTTTGAGGTTCCTGGCACCATCTCTGGCCCCGCCAGGAGCAGAGGCCAGGGCTGCGGCAGCCGTGGGGCTGGACACGTGCTGCCCGCGCAGACTTTCCAGGGTCCGGCAGGGAATGGCTCGGCCTTTCCTTCCCAGACACAGAGCTCCTGGCAAAGCCGGGGACTTTCCAAAGCACTTTGTTGTCCGTGGATTTCCCTCCTGGTTGCTGGAGCAAGCGGAAGTGAGTGTGGAGACAGCGAAGGGCTGGGCAGCCGGCTCCAGCCCCGCGCCCTTCCTGCCCCCCCAGCGGGGTGGCACGGGGGACGGCGGGATGTGTGCTGGGACAAGATGGGGTTCAAGAGAAGGTGTCCGAGCTGGGGCACAGTGGAGGGATTGCCCTGGTCATGTCCAGGAGGGCACTGGGCATCAGCCCTTTCCTGTGGCTCTCAGGGAACCAAGCTGGCGTGTATCCATCCGTCTGTCCCTGCTGGGTGCTCACAGTGTCCAGAACCCTGTTTCGCCCAGGGCAGGGCATTGATACCATCACTGGGGACAGCACAGGAGCTCTGTCCCCTCTGCCTGGGCTGAGAGGGAGGGAAGGGTCCTGTCCCCTGGGTGCTGCATCTGCCCCAACCCATGGGTGCCATGGTCACCTTGGTCCCTGGGTGCTGTTCCCATCCTGGCAGCAGCCCTGTCTGCGTGTGTCTCCCCACCCTGCTGCTGGTGACCCTGCTCTCTCGTTTCCTGCAGGGAGACCCTCCAGGTCACACTCAACGATGTCACTGTCTGTGCGCCCACAGCGCCGAGTCCTCGTCACCAAGATCAATAGGAGCCAGTCCTTCGCTGGAGTGAACTCGACGGCCGACCGGCCCTTCAGGTAAGAGATGGGTGCTGGTGCTGCCTGCCACGAGGGATGGGGACAGGGATGGGGACAGGCTTGGGTGTGGTGGCAGGGTGCGCTGCACATGCCAAGGCTCCTTCCCAACCCACTGCCTGGCATCTCCCACAGGGACCTTTGTGGTACCCGGGGGATGTTGTACAGGGACTGCAGGGAGCATCGAGGGCAGGTGGGAGACAGAGTCCATCACCCCACCCCTCTGCTGTTCCATGTCCCAGGCAGGGTGAAGGTCCCATAGCTGCTGCCACCAGAGCACAGGATCATAGAATCATAGAACAGTTTGGGTTGGAAGGGACATTCAAAGCTCATCTAGTCTAAGCCCTGCCATGATCAGGGACATCTTCACCAGATCAGGTTGCTCAGAGCCCTGTCCCGCACCAATGATTCAGGGAAGTCTTTTGGCCGCTCCTGCAGAGAGTGGCACAGGATGGGAGGTCCGGCCCGCAGCCGGGAACCGAGGAGCCCAGGGTGTCTCCTGGGCACTGGTGGTGTGATGTGTTGGGAGGAGGAAGGAACAAGCCGGTTGGAGCGGGGCGTTGCACACAGGGCTGGGGAGCGACTCCATTGCACAAGGCAGGAAGGGTGGTGTTCAGGTCTTGGGCGCTGGGTCGACGTCCCTTCAGGTCAGCTGGGGGAGGTCCCTGAGGTGTCGCTGGGGATGGTGGAGGCAACAGGCAGCTGGCAGCTCCATACTGCAGGGTTAGTGACATCTGGAGAGGCGTAGGCATCGGTGAGGATGTCCCTGCCCCATGTTGCTGCACTGTGTGATGGGGTGACAGAGCTGCTTGTCCCTAGGATGCTCCCATGCTGCCACCCACTGGGATCCCTGCCTGTCGCTGGGAGCACACAGTGACAGGGCAGCAAGCCAATGGTGGCATGTGTCACCCTGCCACAGTGCCCAGACCACAGGGACCATCTCCATGCCTCTGGCAACACAGCGTGCTGGGGAGTCCTGGGGCAGGCAGGTCCGGGTGGACCTGGCCTCCGTCCCAGAGTTCCTTGTCTTGAGACAGGGTGCCCAGCAGGCTGGGGCACCCAGGAGGACCCCAGTGCTGTGTGCTGACCCCGACCACCCCTGGTGTACCTGCTTCTCTCCCCAGGAACCTCTCGCCCTTCACTCCCACTGTCTCCCGCAAGACTGGCTCCAGGGTCAGTAGGATGTTCTCAATGTCTCACAAATCCCCACCACCCAAGGTGCCTCAGCCCAACCGCCTGGACGAGGTGTACGAAGCTCTCAAGAAGGGCCTGACGTAAGTGCTGGGACTCCCCGTGACTGGGTGGTTGGGGACAGGGAGCCCCTGAGGGACACAAGGACAGCTGAACATGGGTTGGGGTTGGCATCTCTCTGGTCTCACCAGGCAGGGATGTGCCAGGTCTCCTGAGCACAGTGCCTCGAGGTCCTGGAGCTGCATGGGGTCCTGTGTCGGGGCACAGGTGGGCTCCCTTGCCCAGGTGCTGGAGTGGGGATGCAGGGCCAGATATGCTGGGTTGGTTTGTGGGCTGCGTGTGTCAGGAGCCCTGGGCACGGTGTCCCAGCCTGACCCCCGTGATGTGGTTGCCCCCAGAGCCTACCTGGAGGTGCATCAGCTGGAACTGGAGAAGCTCAGCACTCAGATCCGGGAGTCCAAGAGGAATTCGCGCCTGGTGAGTGCTGCTGGGAAGAACCTCGCAGGGACCAGTGCTTTGGGGGTTGTGGGCACGGCTGGGGCAGTTCGCAGTCCATCTGTGCCCCAGGGGCCACCCAGGCTCTGGTGTTGGGCTGCACAGGGCTCCTGTCCTACTGTCATGCACTCTCCAGCCCTGGCTGGGTGCTGCCTGTCCCTGCCGATGTGCTATGGGTGGTGGGTGTGCGATGTGCTGATTCTCCTTGGGTGGGCAGAGCTGGCTTTGTGCTGCATCTTATCCCTTTCCTCTCTCCTCCAGGGCTTTCTCTACGATCTGGATAAGGTAAGCGGGAGCAGTGCCCCATTCCCTTTGCCTCCCCCACCCTTGTGCCTGGGATGTGCTGCTGCTGGCCCCTTTTCTGCTTGTTCTGTCCCCTGTCCCCAGCACAGCAGAGCGCCTGCGGGGTGGGATCAGGGCTCTGTGGGCAGGGTGGGTCTTGGCAGGGTTTTGAGGTTCCTGGCACCATCTGTGGCCCTGCCAGGAGCAGAGGGCAGGGCTGTGGCAGCTGTGGGGCTGGACACGTGCTGCCTGCGCAGACTAGCAGGGCAGGTAGTGAAGCAGAGACAGGCAGGGGTTTGAAGCCTGCTTCTTTCAAATGAACTCTGTGGTTGGGGTGTGCTGAGCCTGGCTTAGCTCTGAGGCTGAGTGAAAAGCACCCCAGAGCCTGACCTGTCTCCTGGGGGACCTTCTGGAGCAGGGGAGGCTGGATGATGCTGCAGCAGGTGGGTGCAATCGCAGCCTCTGCTCCGCTGCCACCCTGCACCTCCCAGGGTGCTGGTGACCGGGATCTGTCTCAGCCACAGCACGGGCACGCAGCAGGGCACATCCCGACCTGCGCCTCTGCTCCAGAGGGGTTGGGCTGCCACTCACTCCATCTCCTCTGCTTTTCCAGCAAGTGAAGTCAATCGAGCGCTTCCTGCGTCGCCTGGAGTTTCATGCTAGCAAGGTGAGAGCTGGGGAGCGGGCTTTCACGGAAGCACCCCAAAAGTCAATTTAGGCAGGCAACATGCTCCAAACAGATTTTATTCTAGCCAGAACCATTTAGCAAAGAAAACCAAGAAGAAACGGGGTTTATCCAAAATTATTCAGCACTCTGGCAACATTTAAAACACAGATTCCGATACGAGTTGAGGATATAATTACTGTACAACCACATAAGAATAATGGGGATGCCCAGGATGCATGCACTCACAAAAACAAGAGGCCTCTTTCGCTCAAGGGTACCCCACAAGGAAATAAGCGCTTGCCTGGGGTGGGCAGGGGCTCACTCAAGGATATATCCAGAAGAAAATCACTCACCAAGGGGAAGGTGAGGGCGCTCAACCCCAGGAAGTCTCCTTAGATGGCACCTCTGATCTCAGGGGAGGCCTCTGGCCACAGACCTGCTGCTCTGAGACAACTGCTCCAAGGGGAGCTTCAGCAGGGGCCGTGTTTCATGTCCTGGTCGGATCTGACTGTGGTCATTACGAGCTGGTCCAGAAGCTTCTCAGCTTCTCTGGGCCTGGACACCTCCTGGACTGAGGACCCTATTGACTGAGGGTTCACCCCTCCTGCCCCCCCAGTTGATGGAGGTGAATATGGCTGGAGTCACTGTACCCTGGGGTTGGGGGGACTGTCCACACCTTGGCACCAAGGTGACGACAGGCACAATGGGGCACAAAAGGTGCTAAAGAGCCATCAATTGCCCTATTGAAGGATTTCATCAGGAGATGTGGAACTGTCACATGGGTTCACCTTGGGGCTCCCTGGGTGCAGCGCTGGGACGATCCTGCTGTCCCCTGCCCTGCCCCTCACTGCAGCTTGGGCCTGTCCTTGCAGATAGATGAACTCTACGAGGCTTATTGCATCCAGCGGCGGCTCCGCGATGGAGCCCACAACATGGTCAAGGCTTACAGCACGGGCTCGCCAGGCAGCCGGGAGGCACGCGAGAGCCTGGCTGAGGCCAGCAAGGGCTACAAGGAGTACACGGAGGTGAGGCAGCTGGCTGGGGTGGGCTGGCAGGGCACTGGGTCCCATGGGTGGCTGCTGATGGGTGCTGTCTGTCCCCAGAACATGTGCTTGTTGGAGAATGAGCTGGAGAGCCAGCTGGGGGAGTTCCACGTCCGGATGAAAGGTAATGCGTCCTGCTCCATCTCTGGCCTGCTGCCTTCCTGCCTGCCTGCCTGCCATCTTCTGACACCCCTCTGCCTTCTCTTGCAGGACTAGCAGGCTTTGCCCGGCTCTGTGCTGGTGACCAGTATGAGGTTGGTGGGACCATACGGGTTGGGATCTGCTCTTCTCCTGCCCCGTGATCCTTGGGGTGCTGGTGGAGGGTGGGTGGGCATTGGTGTGGGTACCAGTGGTGGGTGGCATGGGCCCATGCCCTGGGATGCACAGGGAGCACCTACCACCCCAGTGCTGTCTGTTCCCCCATCCCCACATCTCTGCATCCTCAGATCTTCATGAAGTATGGGCGGCAGCGGTGGAAGCTGCGGGGGCGCATCGAGGTGAACAGCAAGCAGGTGTGGGACAGCGAGGAAATGGTTTTCTTGCCCCTCATCACTGAGTTCCTCTCCATCAAGGTACTGTGTAGAAGTGGGCAGGGATGGTGTGGGCCAGCTGCCACCCTGCATCCCAGCCAGGCTTTCCTCCAGGCCCTCACCTAAACCTCACCCTCGCTGGGGTGGGAAGAGGCTGTCTGGTGGTAGTGGCATCCTGGCACACAGCAGGGATGCACACAGCAGATGAAGCCCACAGATTCATCTCATCCTCTCCTCTCTCTCCTTCTTCAGGTGACGGAGCTAAAGAGCCTGGCTAACCATGTTGTGGTGGGCAACGTGTCCTGCGAGACCAAGGACCTCTTTGCAGCTCTGCCCCAGGTAGTGGCTGTGGATATCAATGACTTGGGCACCCTCAAACTCAGCCTGGAGGTGACCTGGAAGTGAGTATCTCAGCAGGTGTTGCTGGTAGTGCATGGCAGGGCTGGGGACACCTGACACAGTGTGGCAAGAGGTGGCCTGCCCTGGGCTCTCTCCCATCCCCAAACTGGGCTGCATTATGGGAACCCAGAGCTGGACTGGATGGGGTCCTGGTGTCCTGCTCACTGCAGAGCAGGGTTGAGCACACATCCCTGCACATCCCCTCACCTCCCCGCTCTCCTCCCCAGCCCCTTTGACAAGGACGACCAGCCCTCCGCAGCGAGCAGTGTCAACAAGGCCTCCACAGTGAACAAGAGGTTCTCCACCTACAACCAGAGCCCGCCCGACACGCCATCCCTGCGGGAACAGGCTTTCTATGTAAGTGTGGTGCTGGGCAGGGCTGCTCGGGCGAGGTGGCCCATGGAGGGGTCCATGCAGGGATGTGCCCAGGCCACATTCCAGTGGGTGGCACAGCCTGGGGATGGGGTGGGCAGCTCCTCTCCAGCCATCTGGCCACAGCTTCCCGGTACTGGTGCCTGCTCCTCCCACACTCACAGCTCCTCTTCTCTCTGCCCAAGAGCCCGGGGCGGGCGGCCGACAAACACGGCTGGTCCTTGCTGGACATCTTCCGGGAGACACTCTTCGAGAAGCTTTCTCAGAGCTGCTCCTGCAGCGACGTCTCCTCGGCCGAGCTCGGGAGATGGCCGCAGCAGGGCCGCGTAAGTGCGAGGGCTGGAGCCGGCCAGTAGCTTAGCCCAGCGCTGTGGCCATCCAGCAGTAGCCGTAGCCGCTCCTTGTCTCCTACTCACTAGCCCTTGCTGATGCCCAGAGGCCTGATCCTGCCAGGCCCAGGTCTGGCTGACCCTGGGGAGACGGTCCCCAGGCTTGGGGCAGCTTGGGCTGCACGGGCTGGTACCACTTCAACCGCACGCCCTCGTGCAAGAGCCAGGCACTAGTGAGTAGAAGGCTTGTCTGTGTCCCCGCACTGGTGGTATTGGTGTGCTGCGCTGGTGTGGTGCTGGAGTGATGGTGCTGGCGTGGCAGTGCTGGTGTGGCACTGGTTCAGTGGTGGTGAACCAATGCTGTGATGTTGGTGTAATGGCCGGTGCTGCTCCCCATGAGCTGGTGCTGGGGCTGTGGCCTTCTTAGCCACAAGAGCACATTGCTGGCTCATGGTCAACCTGGTGTCCACCAGGACTCTCAGGTCTTCCTCTGCAATGCTGCTTTCCAGCAGGTCAATCCCTAACCTCTTCTGGTGCATGGGGTTGTTCCTCTCTAGGCGCAGGATCCTATGCTTGCCTTTGCTGAATTTCATTAGGTTCACCTTCTTTTCCTCCCTCACCAGAACATGCTGCGGCGCCAGGAGGAGCTGGAGAACGGCACGGCCTGGTCCATCTCCTCCGAGTCCTCGGATGACTCCTCCAGCCCCCAGCTGTCCGGCAGCGCCCGCCACGCCACACACAAGCCCATCGTGCAGCCTGAGGTGCAGGCGTCCGCCCCCGCCATCGAGATCTCCTTCTCCCAGCAGCCAGAGGAGGCCGGGGCTGGGCCTGGGGCTGGTGGCACCAGTGTCCCCACAACTGGGAGCCAGCCGGAGGAGCCAGGCAGCCATAAGGATGCAGTGGCCAACGGGCACGTGCCCTACTCCCGGACTCTGAGCCACATCAGCGAGGCCAGCGTGGACGCCACAATGGAGACCAAGGCTGCAGAGAGCCCTTGGGAGCCCAGCCCAGAGGACACAGGGAGGCAAGAGCAGGACATGGACCCCCTGCCCAGTGCCTCAGTGGCAGCTGTCGGGGCAGGACAGGACAGAGGTGCTGAGGCCAAGCCCCGTGCTGCCGTGGCGTGGGCCACCACCTGTGAGATGGAGGCCAGTGGGGCCGAGCCAGTGCAGAACCAGGAGCCAGCGCAGGGCGGCTGCGGTACCGGGGTCCCCACGGCGCTGGCACAAGCCCCCGACGAGGAGAGACCTGTCCTGGCCCCGTCACTGCCTGCCGGCATCCCCGAGGTGCCGCGGGGGAAGGTGGTGGATTCGGGTCTGGAGGAGGCCATTGGCCTCCTGGGCTCAGCCCTGGAAGACTATCGGGGGCAGTTCCCGGAGCTGCAGCCCCTGGAACGGGAGCTCAAACGCCTGGAGGAGATGCTGCTGGTGAGGGGCTCTCTGCAGTGCCTGGGGACAATGGGGATAGGGCTATCACTGATAGTGGTGCCTGTGGACAATGGGGACAGGGACATCCCTGATGGCAGTGCCTGGGGACAATGGGGAAAGGGACATCCCTGATGGCAGTGCCTGGGGACAATAGGGACTGGGCCATCCCTGGTGGCAGTTCCTGGAATGATGGGGACAGGGCTATCCTTGCTGGCAGTGCCCCAGGACATGGGTGGTGGTGCTGTCTTGGCTGGCAAGCCAGGATCCGACCCCGCCATGCCTTCCTCCGCAGCAGAAGCAAGGCGTCTTCCTCAGCCGGGCCTCCAGCATCAGCCTGACGGTGGAGCATGCACTGGAGAGCTTCAGCTTCCTCAACACCTCTGACATGGAGGACTCAGAGGGCTCCGAGGAGGAGCCTCTCCAAGATGAGAGGTGCACAGCGGGGCTGGCGGGATGGGGCAAGGGGCAGGATGTGGCCCTGGGGCAGTTAGGATGGGGGATGCCCAGCTCTCCCTGAGTGCCTGTGCACATCTAGACCAGCCCATCACAGCTCAGGGCAGGTCCAGCTCGAGAAGCAGCAGGATCTGGCCCTTCTGGTGGCACAGTGCCACCCTGCAGTTCTCCGTGGGGGCTGGGCTGGGAGGCAGCTCCCATGCCCTGTGCCCACAGGACCTGCTCATTTGCCCAGCCTCGATGCTGTGATACTGTAGGTCCTACAGAAACTTGGACCCTGTGGGTAGGGAAGGGTCAGGTCCAGGTTTCCCATGATGACCTTCTGTCTTCATCTCTTCCTCACTTGCAGGAGGGCTAGCAGACCCCGGCGTGGCAGCAGGGCCCCTAGCGCTGGTGAGACGGGGGCAGATGACACGGGCCTGTGCAGCGGCTCTGAGGCCAGCACCGACCCCCTGAGCACCGGCAACGAGTTCCTGGATAAGGCCCTGGTGCTTCACCTCAACAACTGCAACCGCTTGCTGCTGGTGAGTACAGGGCCAGGCGTGGTGGCAGGAGATGTCCTGGGGAGGGAAGCCCTGGACTAGGCTGTGGGTGCCCCCTCAAGGGGTGACTTGCTGCAGCATGGAGGCTGTGGCGTGGGTGCTGAGCTCTGTCCCTGAGGTCCCTGGTGTGGCTGTGCCTTGCAGAAACTTGGCACCTTCGGTCCCCTGCGGTGCCGGGAGATGTACGCCCTGGACAGGCTGCTGCGGGAGGCTCAGGTGCTGGAGATCGTGTGCCAGCTGACGGAGGAGCGAGCGGGAGCAGCCAGCTCTGCTGCTGATGGTAAGGACATGCAGCCAAGGGGACTGTCCATGCCACCCCAGGGGATGTGTGGGGCCTGGACCCCCTTGTTTCCATGGCTGGGCAGGGAGGGGCCATGCCAGCCGGAGGGCAGGCATCACCTGCCTGCTGCCGTGGCTGGTGGGAGGCTTGACAGTGTCTGTCTCCGCAGTGGTGCAGTTCTCGACACGGAAGGAGGGCGTGCTGCCCCTTTGGGACTGCTGCGTGGAGGCGCCCAATGTCTATACCTGCCCCGTGGAGCGGTTCCTGCAGGTGCTCAGCACCCAGTATGCAGCACCCATCAGCGAGCGGCACCCTGGCCTGGCTGATACTGGTGAGCAAATGTCCAGGTGTTTGGGGAGAGTTGCCAGCCCTGCTTGGTGACCATGAGTGGTGGCCTGTGGGTGCCAGGAGCCCCACAGAGGGGTGGCCATAGCTGCTGTGCACCCTGACCCCAGCCCTGTCCCACAGTGTGTGTGAAACTGGTGGAGGACGTGCTGAATCGGCGGCTGCCCCGGCGGCCTGGCAGCACCCAGGGCGAGCAGGTCACCATCTTCCAGTACTGGAGCCACTTTGAATCACTTGGTGCCCTGGTGCTTGACACCTACATGATGGAGCTGGCAGAGGAAGGTGAGTGTCCTCACGAGACCCTGGCATGGGCTGCCAGAGCTTCACCTTAGGGTGCTACCAGTACCACCACAACCTGCCATGGAGCATCACCCAGAGGCTGAGCCACCCCTGGGGTGGGCCAGTAGGTGTGATCCGGTGCACAGCCCACTCCCACACTGCCTTCCTGAGCACCCTGTCTCCTTGCTGTAGGTCCCCAGCATCTTGGTGTGGGTGCCCCAGCAGCTCCGTGCATTGGCACCCTGTGTGGGGCCACCCCTGCTCGGTGTGGGGTGCCCAGGGATGGGTTCCCTGTGGCGGCAGGGGTGTGCGGGCAGTGCCACCGGGCTCCCTGCACCTCGGCTCAACTGGCGGTTCCCCGCAGCGCTGCTGGCACAGAACCTCAACTCGGATGACCAGGATGTGGTGTTGCGTGCCCTGAAGCGCGTGCCCGAGGGCCGCCTGAAGAAGGAGGGACTGAAGGCGCTGAGCCTGCTCCTCGTGGAAGGCAACAGCAAGGTGGTGAGCGCCGTGTCGGCCCAGCTCCGCAGCCTGGCAGAAAACCCCCGCTTCCGCCAACGGGTACGTGCTGGGCAAGCCAAGGACAAGGTGGGCTGGTGCTGCAGTCCCTGGGGCTGACCCCTCCCGTGTCCCCCCAGGCTCTCGTGTGCTACCTGGAGCAGCTGGAGGATGAGGAGGTGCAGATGCGCGTGGCGGGATGCGCGGCGCTGGGCTGCCTGAAGGTGAGAGGGACATGGGGAGGAGGTGGCAGGGCTGCATCTTCTGGAGGAAGAGAAACCACATGTGGCCAGCAAGTCCGGACACAGCTGCACAGCCTTCTCCCAGGAGAGAGGAGCTGGGGGGCCCCAAATGTGCTGGAGAACCCAGCAGGGACAGGGCAAGAAAGGAGATTGGAAGGGGACAGGATGAGGGATTTTCCTGCACCATAGGGCTGCAGTGCCTGTGCTGCCTTCCCCTCTGGGCCGTGTCCCTGCTGCCAGCCCTGCCAGCCACACTCACCCCCTCACCTCTTCTCCTGCAGGCCAAGGAGAGCATTGAGCAGCTGGTTTACCTGTGCCAAACCGACAAGGAGCCTGTGCGCGAGGCAGCCAAGCAGAGCCTGATGCTGTGCGGTGAGTGTCTCGCTGCTCCCCTCGGCTCCTTCCCCACCCACGGCATCCCGAGCGGTATCTCCTGTGGGAGCGGGGGTCCTGGGCTGGTCACTGCCTACACTGTGCACTCTGGCTCGTCGTGCCCCAGGCTCTGCTGGGCAAGAGCAAGCTGGCAGCGGGCAGCAAGGGCCAAGCGTCCTGTGGCCACAGAGCACTGAGCCTGGTTATTATTTGTTATTTGCTAGATGGCACAGAGAGAACCATCTGAGTGGGTTTCTAGGCCTCCAGATCGCGGCAGCTGCTGCACAGGTTGGGACACGTGAGCCGTCCATGTCACCCTGTCCCTGCTCCTGCCGCTTTGCTCACGAATGTCTCCGTCTTAGAGCCTGTCAGCCATGTCACGTTTTGGAGTCTGTGTGTCTTGGTTGTTCATAGAGCCCATCCCCGTGGCACCCCGGCACATGTAGGCACCTTGTGTCCCATGTCCCGGCAGACTGTCCATGTCACCACCTCTTGCTGGGGATGGCTGCTGCGGGCAGATTTGTGTGCGGGGGTGCCGGGTGAAGATCTCAGAGTCAGCTTGTAGTGTGGATGTGTGCATCCCTGTGTGTGCCTGGGGGTCCTGGGGAAGCCCTTGGGATTCCCGTGCCAGTGCATGCAGACGTGCACAGCTATTTGAGACACTGGAGCCAGCACAGCCCCAAGCCTGGTCTCCTTTGCCCCGAGTTAGGCCCTCCACAAGCCAGCACTCTTGCACCCCAAATGTGGTGATCCTGCCCCACGTGGGCCAGCAGGCAGCTGAAGAACAGGATTTGCAACATCTGAATCAGGAGCTCTGAGGGCTTTTTGAGCCGGATCCCAGCTAGGACCTGCCCAAGGATGTCCTAAGGAGGACAAGAGAGGTATCCACTCTGTGGCCGTAGCACGCCAGCTCAGCTCTGCCAGGTGTTAGCCACGTTTCCCTGGAAAGGCCGGGGAAGGTGGCAGGGGATGAGCAGGGGACAGAACTGCAGCTCGGTTCACTGACCATGGTGTGTACTTGCAGGGGAAGATGGTAAATCAGCTCACCGGCGGCTGGAGGAGGCCCTGGACAGCCTCCCGAGGATCTTTGCACCAGCCAGCATGGCCAGTACAGCTTTCTGAGACACCACGCAAACCCACCTGCCATCCCTCGGGGGCAAAGGCACCGCTGGGCCACCTGGACTTGCATGGCCTGGGGCCAGCCGGGACCCGGCAGCTCCCGCACCGCAGTATTACCCCCGCCGGCAGCTCGCCGCGGCCGCACGCTGCCTTACGGAGCACCGCTTCGCCGGCCCCCGGCCCCATGGGGTGCCACGTACACACCCCTGGGCGGGGGGGGCTCGCTGCACATCCCACCCCCTGATTGCTATTTAAAATACACGGGGAGCCCACCCTTCCTGGCCCCCCTTGTCCACTACAGCTGCTGGGACAGCGGTGGCAGGGAGATGTTGGGATTTCTCTGCCTCCTCTTGCCTTCCTCTTGCTCGAGGGCATGTGCCCTGTCCTGGAAGGACCTGCACTTTGGAAACCACCACACCGTTTCTTTCCAGGAGTTGCCTGGGCAGTGGGGACTGCTGCCCTTCACCACCTGGAGGCCTCCAGGACTTAAATAAAATGAAATATGAGATATTAATATATTCTGCTGGCGTTTCTTCTTTCCAGCTCCACGTGCTCCTGTCCCTCCCCGGCTGTGGCTGTAGGGAGTGTAGTGAGATGTGGCCCCAGTTCAGAGCCTTTCCTGGTCTGTTGGGAAGTGCTGTGGAGGGCAGGGGCAGGAGGAGCGTCAGAGAGATGGACAGACGGACGGACAGAAGCTGCCACCTTTTTTGTTGTTGTTATTGTTTTATTTTATTTTTTATTTACAGATTTTTGCAGAAAAACAAAAGCAAAAAATTCTTTTCTATAATGTCTCTATAAATCTATATATAATGTAATTACAGAGAACAACTAATTTTGATTTTAAACCAGAAATAAAAACAAACCTTTAATGAGTGATGGTGTTGCTGTGCGGGTGTTTCTTTAGCTTTTGCAAGAGCTTTGCAGGAGTTGCTGAGATGAGGGTGTCCAGCCCATTGAGCCACCGAAACCAGGGCTGCCCCAGGAACAGCCCCGCTTTCTACTGTCTTCTGTACCTGTGGTGGGAACACACCATGGTGCCCAAACCCAAACAGGTGCCCAGAAAGTTGGGGGATGAAGATGAACTGTTTTTTTGAATCCATGTCAAAGATTTGGCACCTCTTGGTGCACATCTCATCACCAAACCATGATGGAACAAGATTCACAGAATAGCTGAGGTGGGAATAGACCTTTGGAAATGCTCATCCATTCCTTGCTGCTCAAAGCAGGGTCATTTAGAGCTCGGGTCCACATCTGGCTGGGTTTTGAGTATCTCCAAGGATGGAGATGCCAGAACTTCATGGGCCAGCCTGTGTCAGTGCTTGACCATCCTCAGAGAAAAAGCTTTTCTGAAGTTAAACTCGATCCCCTGTACTTCAGTTTTGGTTTGGTGCACTGGGTACCACTGAGGAGCATCCACCTCTGTCTTCTTTACCCCCCAGCCTTCATTTTTCCAAGCTAAACAGTCCCAGCTCTCTTAGCCTCTTCCTAAAGACAGCTGCTCCAATCCCTTAATCATCTTAGTGGCCCTTACAGCCCTGGGAGGGGAGTGGGGAGTAGGTTAGAGCCACAAAAGCAGGGACCCCCATGGCACTGCCCTGTGGCGCCACCGGCCACTCGTCCCGGAGCAGGCAGTGATCGCATGGGCACCGCCAGAGGTGGGGATTTATGGCCCCCAGGCCAAGCAGGGTCCATTCATCAGTGCTTCCTGGGGTTTCTGAGCAAGTCCCAGCAGGTTACAGCCTCCTTTTTCCTCACCTTAGCAGAGCCTTTTGGGCTGGCTCTGACAGAATGCACTCCCACGGCCAGCCTGCAGCACCCTGCTCGCAACATCGTGGGGCATAGCATGTCCCATGGGACACACCTCAGCGTAACCACTTCGGGATGCAGTTTTATCTGCAGATGGGATTGCGGGAAGGGGGTAACCAGTGGACACTTTGCTGCATCGCTGCAAGCTTAGCCTTCTTGTCCCTGCTCTGAGGGCTGGACAAGCCCCAGGAGGGAAGTGCAGCATTTCTCCCGAAGCACTGCATTGCACTGTCAGCTGCAGGCAGCAAGAGATGTGGGTCCCAGCTGGCACATACAACTGTGGACAAGAGCACCCGAGAGGTGGAAAGTGGCCCAGACATCTTATACGTTTATTTTGGTTTCTTTTTCCCCGAATAACTCCTGGAAATAAAAACAGCCCAGTGATCCAGTGGCCAGAGCCACAAATTCAATTCACTCACCTATGTGGGTGTCCTCCCCATGAGATCACAGCAGGAAAGCAGCCTTCTGTCAGGGCAGGCAGGACAAAATGACTCTGCTCCTGGAACAGCAAGGAATAATCTCATTATTTCTGTGGCTTTAAGAACATCTGGGGAAAAACCTCCAAACAGATTAATTTAGGAATCTGTTGCCCAGCCCCTTGCTCTGAATAGGTCTGTGCCAGCATCACCAAAGACCTCTGCCCCACGGACACTGCCAGGCCACCTGGAATTGCAGGATTGTCATTTCAACTGGCAGAAACTTCAAAAAAAGCAAAAATCTTGGGTTTTTTTTTACAGCACTCAAAACATTCACTGCGGTTTGCATCCTGCTTGTTTGTTTTGTTTTTCATTTGAGATCTGGGGCGGAGCAGGACAACCATCACAACAGGCAGCTGCTTGAGAGGACGCAGGGGACTCAACTCTTCCCTCTGGGACTTGACGTCTCCTCCAGCCCTTGCGCAGGAACTGCACCACTTCGTGGGCTGAACTCCCCGGGAGCCGCTCTCACAGCACACACGGACAGACGCAGCATCGCAGAGTGCGTTTTGTGGCAGCATGTTTGCTGTTTCAAAGGAGACAGTGTGCCAGCACCGCGTTTGTCAGCCAAATCTCTGTCAGCGCTTCAAACATCTCCCTCTCGAAGGGACGTGCTTGTGCTCAGCAGCTACTTGCTTTTCTTGTAGAAGCTGCAGCCCGTGGGAGGGTGTCTGTGTCACGGTTACATTACCCATGTGCTCCGGCTTGGGAAAGATGTTCCTTTTCACCATCTACTGATTTATTAATTAAAGGGTGGCATATGGATTCTGGAGTGCTTTGCGGTGTTGGTTTTTAACTGCTGGTCTCAGGGTAGCATCCTGAGGAGCCCCTGCAGATCATCAGCATAAAATCAGCCAACCTAACCTCCTCTTGCACAGCACCAGGGCTGGGGCAGCTGCCCAGGTTGTGACACCAAGAGCATCCACCAGCCAGAACAACCCCAAGCGGACACTGTGACTTTGGGAAGTCACAAGCTCTGATCAGCCTTCACGTAAGAAATGACTTAAATCGTCATGCCAAGTCATTTTTAGGAGGTTGTAGCTTGGGAATCTCCAGTTTAAGCAGCCTCAAAAGTTGGACCTCTCACCATATCCCAGGCTTGTATGAAATCACGTTTCTAAGGCATTCACTAAAGCACTTTGAAATTATTTGAGCAGCTAAGTAGGCTGCGTTGAACCACAGCAAAGCAACAACCTCCTCATGATCGCTGACGTGTTCCTCACAGGGCTGTCAGGCACATATGTATGGGCTTGTTCTCCAAGGACCACTCCTAGGGTGACAGCTGGGGCCTCATTTCATACAGAGACCAAAGCGCGCTCCAGGCAGTCTCCAAAACTTAATTTAATGCTGGCTCTTAAATTCCACTACTGTGTTCCTCAGAGCTGAGGGAGGAGAGGGATGGTGATTCCTGAGGGCTTGTACAGCATGAGGGGGATGAAAGCACGGAGCTAGGCAGAGCAGGGAACGAGAAGGGTGAGTTCACCTGGGGTCTCAGCAAGGTGGTCGGGAGCTCGTCAGCCTCAGTTCACACCATTCAGCTCCTGGGCAAGGTGTCTCTGGGAAAGCCCTTGCTCAGGCAACTGTTCTGTAAGGAGCATCTGCCTCTGGGTGTCTAATTTGGACAGGCTTGGAGGCTGATTTTCAGGAGCACCCACAATCAGGACTGAAGCTGGGGGCTTGAATCCTCTGCAAATCAGCTCGAAAGCAGCTCCAAGTGAGAAACCTGAGATCGTTAGGTCAGACCCCCATCACACACTGGTGAACAGGTGGTCTGTGACACTTCTGGCAGAAGAAGTCCAGGAATAGGTGTTTGCCAGAACAACTTCTGTTTCCTAAGCAGAGACATCCCTGCTACAAAAGACAAGCGACCATTTGTCATAGCATGGCTACAAACAAAAGGCAGGGGGATCATCAGCACTTATTTACTCCCAGCCCCAGGTGAGTGTTTAAAGGAGCATAAGAAGCTATTTTACATATAGATCATGCTCCTCTCCATTTTGATTCGTGTCTGAACTAAGTTTTGAGCTTAAAGCCGGATTATGGCTAGACATGAAAGATACACCATTCTCCCAAAAATTATAGCATGAGATTTGATGGGTTGACAGCTTAGAATAAATGTAAATGACTTTTTAAAAATTCACAGTACAAAATCTCGTTTCCCCAGAAATGTTCTTAGCAGATTATCCATGCCATACTGACTTAATATCCTCTTGCAACAACCTGCCTAGTGGACAAAGGGAAGGCAATTGATGTGGGTTTCTTTCTTTAATTTTAGCAAAGCATTTGATAGTCCAACAGGAGTTGGATTCAAAGATCCTCAGGGGTTCCTGCCAACTCAGGAAATTGTGTTCCTGTGATTCAGATTTCTCACGCAATGAAGACCCTGGAGGTCACAGTTGGAGGCTACACCCTGTCACCTTGTAATTAATTGTCACTTTTTGCCATTGCTTGGTAACTAATTATTTTCTCCTTCAGCCGAGGTTGAAGAAACAAAGCTGCATCCTCGTGACTCAACACAGCTCGTCCCCTCTGGCCGCTCAGTAAGTGACAGTTCACCCACTGTAATGAATTAATGGACTCAGCCTGGTGTCATAATCCTCAGAAGGGAACTCGGTCTCGGTTGTCCACAGCCCCGAAAGGAGTATCGGCACTCCCAGCACTGCCACCGGTGCTCTGCTTCTTCGCAAGGACGGGGAGAGCTGAGGCAGGAGAAACCTGTGAAGCAGGGTCAGGTGCTGATGTCCTCACTCACCACCACCTCCTCAGCACACAGCGGCCTGGCAGACCCTTCTTTCCACCACACAGCTCAACAGGACACCAGCATTATCCGGACTAGGATTTAAGGGTACAATTTACACATTAATATCTGCTACGTTTGCCTGATGGTTCTGTCACTTGCTAAGCAGGTCAGGGTAAAGCCGAGGCTGTTGAACAGCTTTTGCTCTGCCCCCGCAGGGACATCTGAAGAGGGGAAAAAAATGGGGCAAGATTTTTAGTATCAGTTTCAACTGTGGCAGCCTTGTAACTCTTTTGTCCTTCTAGCATGGGTTTGTGCTGGGGTTTCTTCACATGTAGTCTTCTCTACATTCCTAGCCTTACTATCCTCCAGTGATTGATACGTGAGTAAAAGGAGCCAAAAATGCAGCTTCCCTCCAATGCATCTTATCTTTGAACTATTAATATTTTAAACCACTACTCCATTTTATGTGATTTTATGGTAAGACGATACAAAAGGGATGCAGCATGAGCTCGCAGAAGTCTCCCCTCCTCTCAGCTCGCCTGTCAATCAGCCACGGCTCTGCAACAACGCTACTGGAGATGAGAAAGTATGTTAAAGCCAGAAGATTCAGTAACACAGGAAACTGCAGAAAATGAAAGACACACGAGTCTCTGCTTTCACATATACATTTATGCACCTCACTATGGATGGCCGTGGCTGCTTCCACCTTTTGGGGGTGTAGGGAGAAAGTTGTGGACAGAACATGCTGTGGTGTCAGACTCCTGATAGGCAGGACCCAACCTTGTTAACGTCTCTAGATGCTCCCTACTGAATATCTGGCACCACATTTACCATTGCTGCAGTGCTGAAGCTAATGTGAGCAGTACGCCCCATTCGATTATGAGCTCGGCAAGCCCAAGGTCCTTTAAAATCATCAAATACTGTCTAATTCCAGTAACTTCTGGGTGTCTACAAAAGCACCCTAGAACTTTCCGAGAGATTAATTCACAACAGTATTGCTGACTCTGCTTCCAGCTTGAGATCTGGTGTTTCCACTGGCCAACCCGTCCTCAGCACAGAGGAACGCGCACATTTCCGCGTGGGCTTTCACTGTGGTCTCCTCAGGAGCTGCTTCCCCTGAAGCTGAGGCGCAGCCTCCTGCTCTGGCGGGCCTGAAAGTTTCACTTAGGTGAAGGGGGGAGTTTGATCTTAGGTGAAGCTTTGGAGAGGCGTGCAGACCACAGGTGTGTGAGGGGTCGGGGGTGCCACTGAGAGGGCACCAGGCCCGCAGGGCCCACGGCTGGGGCACCGGGTACTGGGAGGCCGAACGGCAACACCCCCGCAGGTTTCCCAGCGCACACGTGGTCCCAGCCCGGATGTCCCCAGGCGGTGCCGCGGCCGAGCCGCCCCGCCCTCCCGGGGCCGGGCGGGCTCCCCG
>VWYH01005715.1:0-42161 GCA_013399365.1 Pampusana beccarii
TTTGTTTGTTTGGGGGGGGGTGTGTCTTTGTTTGCTTTTGGGGTTTTTCTGTGGGCTTCTGGTGTTCTTTTTTTCTTTTTTTGTGACAGAAAGAATGCGTAAAATTCAGAAATTTAAATACCCAACCCTAGACAAAGCAGTACAGGTGTAATTTTAACTACTGTAGAATATTATAATCATCAATTTTGAAAACAGCCACTCCACTAAGCTTTAATGAGAACATGATATTGCTATGACACTATTTCCTAGTTTATTATCCTGCAGCATAGGCTGCCATGGTCTTCGTTGAAACTGATTTGAAGTAGAATTGAGAACACTTACATATCTCGATTACTCTTTTGCAAATGAATCTAGGAGCATGTTATTAACTATGTGATTGACTGAACTTACCCAAACTTCTAGCAAAAAAGCCTGATTTTACTAACCATCTGTGCCTATCACTACTACCTTGTATACCTGGAGAAGAACCCCCAAACCTTCTCTTCACTAGGACGAATAGTCCCAGGTCTCTCAGACTTTCATTGGAGGAGAGCTGGCCCTTCCCTGGACTCTTTCCAGTATGCCCATGTCTCACTCGTACTGAGGATCTCAGAACTGAACACAGAAGTCGAGGTGTGGCCTCACCAGTCCTGGTAGCCTCAGGTGGTTGTAGAGAAGAATATTACCAGCTTCAGTAGAGGAACACTCACAAGCCCCAGACTGCCTTGCAGTCTGAAAAGCTGTCTTACAAGATTTCTAGGTACTAGTATGACCGGTGTTCAGAGACATCTTTCCACACTATCAAATTCTGAAAGAGGAATCATTTTAAGGTCACAAAGAGAAACAATCCAGTTCAAAGCTCTGTGAAGTTCACTAGAGAAAACAGCAGCATGACTTACAAAGTATTCACTAAGAGACATTCGGTTTTAAATTTTCTGCATTTTGAAAACAACTTTGCTTTTTTTAAACACAGGCAGTGATAAATGGTAACAAGTTTATAAAATTTAGCTTCAGATCTACTTACTATAAACACTGAAGTTGTTTGCTGTGTGGAAGCATTTGAAGCAGAACTCATGAAATATTGAAAGTCTTGCTTGTGACAGAACCCAAATTTATGCAATATACTATTGAGAGCTTTTTCCCAGGTGCTTAAAAGTGAAAGCTTGAAAGAATCTTTATCTTTCTATTCAACCAATCTCCATTTTTTAATAACTGAGATTAACTGAGGTTTATTTGTGTTGTGTTTATTTACTACTGAAAGATGTTTCTCTAGCAGTAAACAAACAACTGAAGTTCCTTCTGTTTTCTAAGGACTATTGCTTTCAATATATTTGTAGGACATTATTTTTTATTTTTTAGCATTCAAAAACTGTAAAGGGCATTCACTTGTTTGTAAGACAAGATTTGAGAAGAAGGCATACAGTCTGTTTTCAGTGCCAATAAAATGCACTAGTCAAATGCTGTTCCAAAAGAACATAACAAATATGTTATTATTTACAAAATTCCAACTGGATAGCTATGAAAACTTTTAATGAAACAGAATGGATGACCCAAAACACAGAACAATTTCCCAAACGTAGATTAGGAAATTAGCAGTGTGCTTTTTTTTTTTTTTAACGTCATTCCTTCTTAGGAGTTGCTACCTAAAAAAAATCACATTAACAACCTTGAATCAAGTTATATTTAATGCAAAACTATATAAATATAAAGTATATAAAGGTAAAACATATTTGAAATGTGCAAAAACACAGGGACTTTTTGTATAATAGAAAGTGATTTCAATGTCTATTATAACTGACTTTCCCCTGGATATTCTTTATTTAACTTTATTCACGACTCCTTTAATAAAATTACAGTAATAGAAGCTATCTGGTATGTAATTGCTAAGTACACATATTAAAAACAAACTATATACCGAGTCATTGAGGTCTACATATCTGTAAAATCCCTTTATGTTCTTATACTTTACTATAAACTCCTACTAATATAGTGTATTGTTTAGAAAATACTAGAAAATTTACATTGAGAGATGGCTAAACACTCTTTCCATACTAGCTGCATGTCACATCAGAGATTTCAAAATACAAGGTGTCTATGTCTGTGTAAAAATTCATGACAGTTCACCAGAATGGCAGAAAAAAATATCACAAGAAATATTCTTTCAGAAATCACAAAACAGCAGATTCAAAATAACAATTAGATTTTTTCACACAACTGAAACCAAATGAATAAAGGAAAAAAATCATCAATTCAAGCCAGAACACTTTAAGAATGTTGCTGAATGCACAGAAAGAGATAGCGTGCCATTTAGAGAGTATACGTATGTTTAATAGACATTATGGCAATAAATTGAAACAATACAATTTTGCTTTGTATAGGCAAATATAGAAGTAGCATGAAACAACATATGAAATGATACATAAGCTTGATAAAATACCAGCAAAATTTCACAAGAAATAAACCTTTAGGTCCAATACAAAAAATAAGCAGACAAATTAGCAGTCAGTAAAATAAAGGCGGAAGCATCATGAGCAGTTCTGTAAGGGCAAATTTATAGAGGAAGGTCACAGAGCTAAATATTGGCATGCTGCTTATATATTGGCTAAGTAGCAATTAAAACAAGATGTAACAGGTTGCAAATATTTGAAGGACATAAGGAAACTGAGATGTAGGAAATAAAAGAAATAGATTATAAGGAAAATATTCTGGAAATAAAATGTATCATCAAAGGAAAATGCCTTCTAAACAATATACAGGTAATCCCCCAAATTTGGGAATTTTTAAAATATTCTAGACAACCAGAAAAAGGTAGCATGACAAACAGTCACAAGATAATGAGGATGAAGACCAGCATAGTTAATATTCTTTTTTTTTTTTTCCTTTAGATAAAGCTGACTACAACGCAAATTGCCACTGTTAGGTTTACTGCATCCTTTGAAATAGTGTATCAGTCTTACAGTGCTGTTTTTTAGCATGTTTTTCTTCAAAGAAAATACTTTTTCATGCCATTAAAAACCCTACTCCCTTATAACTCCGTACTGTTTCAACAGTATGTATCACTGACTCTAAACCTTTTTTTTTGAAAATTATTGTGTAGAGCAAGTTTTCTGCAGAAGTGAATAACCAAAACAAGAAAAAACACATCTTATATATGCATAAAAGTTGAATGAATATAACTCGCGTGCAGGACTATGGCCTTGTATGTTTAGAAGTAAGGAACTGGAGATTAAAGCAAATCTCACTGATTTTTTTTTCTTGGGGGGGGATAAAATTGATGCAAAGGTGGACAACAGCCATGACAACATAGTGGTGATACTGGAGTGTTAGAGAGAAAAAAGATGAAATCCAATATATGCTTATGCGCCTGATCCAGCTTAAGCACACAAATAGTCCCAAGGATCAAGTGCTTTAAATTGTTTCTGTGTTTTACACAATAGGGCCTGTATGAAAAAAATCAAAAATGAGCAAGCAGAAGGAATCCTGGAAGAGGCTTTAACAACCACCTCAACTTTGTCTACCATGAAGTCGTGTTTCTTTAGCATTTTCAGCCTTTGCCTTTTTTGAGTTAGCTGCTAATCATCACCTAAGATACTGGAAAACTTGACAGACAAAAAAAAAAGTGGAGAAAAATTGAAATGTTCTGGTGACTATAACATGTTTGCTTTAACATGACAGTAGTCACGACCACAAATATCAGCACTACAGATTCTTCCTACATCAACTGAATTGCTAGTTTTCAGCTCTGTTTTTCCTGGTAAAATGTACACACTCCCAAATAAGTGTTTTGAAGGGTACATTTCTAGGTACCAAAGTAGAGCTCCTTCAGTCCCTGACTCAGCTACCGCCTTGAAAATCTTAAAGCAGCTTATCTTGAAAATTCTTCCCCACCATCTCAAATAGCAAAGCCGCAGAAAACAGACACCATCCTCTAGGTGCACAGAAGATGGCAGGAGATCCAAGACAAACATCCAAAAATACACAAAAAACAAGAGCAATGCAACCTGCTAAATATGAAGCTGACAAGTTAGAAAAAGTGAGAGATGTTCACATGAGATCTTTCACTAATATGCGTACTGTACTGAAAAATCATGGAGAGATGTAATAAAGGAGAAGAAAGGGTAGATAATTCAGTCTGATGACAACAATGCAAAAGCAGGGTAAAAAAAAAAGAAGTTCAATGATCGGAGCAACATTTATTTCAGCTGATGTTTCTTTAACATGGCAAAATTTCAATTATTCTTCTCTGAGCACATATAGCTCTGCCTCTTTTTGAAGAGGGTATACAAACCCAAAAGATAACACACCAACAACTCACCCATCAAAGCAGAAAATCTTTCAAAAACATCTCTGATGGCACACTAGCCACAAATTTTCCTTTCTAATATCTATATCATCAAAAGTCTCAAAAATCAACCAACTTTACACTTCCATATAAACATCATAAACTTAATTTGATAGCTGCAGTGTCCTAAAGACTAAGTGAAGAACAGAGGAAACATCATTCAGCCTGCAAACCCAGGTTTCCACTGTAGAGAGAGACCAGCAACTACTCAAGGCTAGATGTGCGACACAGTCTCAATCCAGATGCATATGTGGATTAGGAATCTGGATGTACAATTATTTTCCCAGATTAGTACTGCTAATGGCAGAAGAGCTGATCTATCTAGCTAAAAGCTACCAAACTTAAGAATTTGGTAGTGACAACTGACATGTTTCTGTTTCACTTTGTTTTTCTTTAACTACAAACAGTGACTGAGTGCTACAGACATTTTCATTTGACAAGCAAGTAGGAAGTGCCCAATATGTGAGATTCATGCTCTAAAGTTAACCCCACTTTCTCTAAAAATGCAACATCTCTGTGACAGATGAGCTGCCTTCCACTCCTTCCATTTCCATTCATCTACCAACGTCCTGAAGAATCGGCTTTTCATTCATTCAGTGCCAGACGCGTCATACAACTACCAGTTAAATTTACAAATTATTCACTGAGCCTATACAAATTCAGGCAGAAAACATTTATATGCAAAGTGTCCTTATCCCTTGCTGCTTTCCTGTGCTATGTGGTGGATTCCATGTCATCTCCCTTTCTCGTTCCACATGGGAGACTTCCATGCAGAGACCAAAACTGTAAAATACCATTTACTTAAGGACTCTCCCTCTAACACACAACTCAGGTGAAACAGAAAAACCACTTCTGAGCTTTTTTCCCCTCTTTCTTAACTGGATAGTCAAAAGCAAAAATGCAGAAAATACAAGTCACCAAAATGTACAGGCATTTCAAGTACACATTCATCATTACGGGTGTGCAATGTTCTCCTATGCCATGTAAAACAAGCACACTGCATTACAAACATCAAACAAAATAAAGCCATAAATACACCTGCAACAATACCAAAAGTCATAAAAAATCAATTGTCAAAAATAAATGTTTCAGATAATTTTTGCACCATACTGAAGTGTCACGAAACTGTTACACAAATAGTGAGGTATATATTGATCATGACTGCCGATAATCCCTTCAGTGATTCCCAGATGGGAGAAAGTGTATTCATAAAACTAACATATTTTCAATATTGCTAAATATTATTCTGCAATGTACTTGGAAGGTGTCAAACATAAGTAAGTTATCCTCCACAGCAATATATTAAAGTAACAGAAAAATATATGCTGTTCACACCAACCAGGCTTTGCCCCTCAAAGAAAGGCTGAAGCTGATGTAAATCACAATAGGCACCAAAAAAAAGGGCAGAAAAGATTATCAAGATCCTCAGAACAGGCACAGGAGAACAGAAGTAAAAGATGATGAACAAAGTTACCAAAAAGGCAGTACTCTCCTGATAACACACTTTTTATTCTTGCCTTGGTTTATCCCTTTGATTATCAATAGTTCTTACTTAATAAAGGCAGTGATTTTCCTTTTGCATGAACCATACTTCTTCCCTTCCTTCTACTTTGTTAGCAAAAATCACAAGACAACTTTCCCACCACGACAGGATAGAGCAAGATGGCAGATAAGAAAAGATAAACAAAAGGTATGAAGAATAAAGAATTTTTTAAAAGACGTTAAAAACCGGGTCTAGTATGCTCTCAGTAATAATTCTTCCTGAGCCACTGGCCACAGAAAATCAATGATTAGTAGCATAATAGTCACACCAAGAGTAGGAAAACCAGTTCACAGATCTGAACTTATGAAAATCTAACCATGAAAATCCCTGTTAAGAAATGAAATTGGGCATCTGTGCAGTTATACCCCTGCAGGCAAACAACTGGCCTGAATACATTCCAGTTATTGACTACCTTAGTTATGAAATTACATCTGAAGTGGTGACACAATCATTTCCTATTAATTAGATATACGAAGAAACAGTGACAGCAAATAATTTTTCATAAAACCATTAGCAAATTACGTCCAGGCAAACTAGTAAGTAAAAGCTTCCAATCCTGCGATCTAATAGACTGATACAGCCTCCTCAAAGGAAAAGGTGTACATCATATAATTTATGATACCTGACACAAGAATGGAAAGGGACTAGAAAAATATAATGCAAGCAACAATATTATGGCTGTGCTTAGCTGACATCATCAGATGACTGCAGCTCTAAGTTCAGCGTGTTGGGTGGAGGAATGCACAAGCAGTCTTCTGTCTTCGCTAGAAACCCAGACTTTGTTCTTCTGAGAGCTTTAATAATGGTCCAGTATTTGACCTCGGTTTTGTACAACTGTAGGAGTCAGCAGTGGGACCTCCTCAACAGACAAATCTCTTAATTATAAATTTATACTCATGTTCTAAAAGGAAACAGCTCAAATTTATGCTCTATTTATCTAGATCAATACTAGCTGTAAGATACAACATATGAGCTAAAATTACACTTTAAAGAATATGTAAAGTGCCAAAATCATCTCTTAAAAGATCACAAAAGAAAAAATTAAGGCCTATCGTAATGAGCTCTTGATTCAGTTCAAAGGCATATGCATTAATATACATTCCCAAATTACATTAACTACCCCCCATGATGCATAATTCAGTCTATGCAGAGCAGTGATTATATTCATGGAACGAGCAGGTATTCAAGTTCCCATATTATCCCTGTATTTATGTCAAGAATTCATACTTAATTTGCTACACACCACTCAAACTACTTCCTGAGTACCTGAATTACTAATTTGTTCACAAGTACTCAATACTATCATGCAGTAGCAAATCACAAACAATAATGTATTGTATATCAGACATCTGTGTCATAAGCAATCACATTATTCTTATTTTACACAACAGGAATTGAGAAAAACAGCTGCGTCTGTATCAAGTTCTTGAAGATCAGGGCCTGAAAAGGTGTACTTGCTGACAAATAAAGTATACTGAAAAAGTCAGCAGATGTCAAGCACTCATGTTCAGACCTCTCACAGGTAAGACTTAAGAGCTTTGCCTGGAGGCAGGTTACAGGCCTGCTGGAGAAAGTTTTGTTTGTTGCTGAATCCAGGAAAACCTGCGACTTTAGGAATAAAAGTGATGCAGGAAGAGAAGAACAGTTAATCATTCATTCTGGCTAAGGTATGGCTTTCTCTTAATCCTAATATTATGTTCACTGCTGGGTGAGTAAAGTCTAATAGTCCAGGATGAGTATTAGTTAGGAAACATGAAAACAGCTTGTATTTTGCGATAATCTGGATAGCTGTCTCCAGGCTAATATTAGCCTATTATCACTAAAGTTTTATATTGAAAAACTCTCAATAATTAAGTTTCTTACTGGAACATAAAAAACAGAGAGGAAGAAGAAATGTAGGCAAGAAGGGTAGGAGTGGGGGAAAGACAGGTAGCTGTGGCAATGTTGATATAAGACCAGCAGACGCCTCTGAGTATGGAAATTAAGTTTGGTATTGGAACAGGGGGTGATGGTAAACTAGTGAAGTCTTTTGCCTGACCAGTTAAAGCCTTCTAGCCTGGGATACAGAAAAAGGTTTTGGAAGAAAGAATCTGTTCCACTCATTTCCTCTGCAAGCTCTTCACAGAACCAGAGCTTTTTCATTTAGTTATCCTTTCAGTATTTTTTATTTTCATTTGTAGGTTGTGGACATTTAATTTGCAACAGTAGTTTTCCTGACATATCTAAGAATCCAAAGATACTACTCAAAAAAGCCATTTAGCTCTTATAATTTATACCTAATAAGAAATTATTATCATAAAAATCATACACTAATTTCACTGTTTGATAAAATCAAACCCAAAGGTTTTTTTAAAAAAGATTTCTCTGTATTCACTTCTCTTCACAGTTCTCATGAACAATCCCTCATGATTATTCTGCTTTCTATTTCAGCACACCTACTGTTTCAGAAATTGTCAACAAGGCCCTCTTTCATTTGGACCAATCAAAAGCCTGCTTGAATTAGAAGGAAGTTTTCCATGGACATCATGGAACGTGAACACTAACAACAACCTGTTTCTTTCAATTAAGTTGAAATCGATTCAAAACCAGGTTCTCAATGTACTGAAAGTCTTGCAAGAAGCCCAAATACCAGAGAATGTAAGAAATGTAATACACGTTGTGCAAACAGGGATTATGGAAGCACAAGCAATCCTCAGCTTTTTAGTGTTTCTGAAGAACCATATTTTTTTTTCCTCCCTCAGTAACCTAATTCAGGTTTAGCTATTTATAGCTACCTTCTGATCTGCTCATCTTTCTTTAGGATCATTTAGTGCTGTTACATGGTAGTTGGAAAGCACCACTAACAATAAATTTTAGTACAAAATATGAATATGTGTTTCTAGAATGCAAATACAACTCATGTAATGGCTCAAATTTAAAAATACTGTCAAATGAATGGGCTTAAATCTAAAAAGGAAAAAATTATCACAGCAAAAACTCCATAAAGAGCTAAAACAAAGTTATATAGCACAGCTACCATCAGGATACTGCTAGCAGTTTAAATTAGAGGTAGTCCCCATCCTAACCTGAGTGTTTTAAACTCATTATTTTGACTCACACACCTCTAAATCCTGAATTTCATTTGAGATGGCAAATGAACACAAAATTTTGGCAAAAAGAGCTCATAAAATTTTGTTTGGAGGGCCACATATAAAATGTTAAGGATTATAAAGTACTGACAGATAGTAAAACTATTCTTCTGCAATCAACTTCACATTTATTTTTCAGGTTGTTACGTCATTTGAGAACAGGTGTCTTGTTAAAAGGCATTTTGAATGCTACTGGAAACCATGGCATAACTCACTTCGTTAAAACGAAAAAGTGCTAAACAAGTCACTGTATTTATTCTACACTACATGTCTCTACAACTGCAGAGTAAGTGTACTTTAATACAGACACTGTATCGAATGGAAATACAACCATAATTCTGCCAAAAAATCAAGCTGCAACTAAAAATGACAAAAAACGGTTTTGTTAAAAGAATATCTGCTGACACAAAAGAGATTTTTCAAGATTAAAATTTTGCCTCTACACATTTACACTGCAGTTTGTTTGATGATATGAACCACCACACCTAACCAGTTGCTACTAATGAACATCATAATCACTATAATCAAACAAACAAAGCAACCACAAATTAGGAAAGAATTACACTACCATTTAGAGAGTACTACTGTGTTCTAAATGAGTAATTATATTTGTAGATTGTAAATGAACTTGAGGTTGCCCTGAAAGGACTCTTTTTGCATTATGGTGCCTATAAATTCACTATTTGATCTTATGGATGCTACAGAAATAGTTTTCCATTTGCCACAGGCCTTAATTTTCCCAATTGTATTCAGTCTACAGACTACTTCATGCAGTCCATCTCATTCCTAAAAGGACACGGAAGAATCTGTTTTACTAATGCTCCAGTCCTGTTTTGTTTTTATATAATAATTTAATTCAAAGCAATAGCTTTCTAACTAATGTCAGGGAAAAAAAAAAAAAGGTCACTTAGCCCAGATAATCCAAGAATTATCATATAAATGCATTCATTTATACTGACTTTTTGGTTAGGACAATAGATGTACAATATAATACTGGCACAAAACCAAAGTAAAAAACTTGCTGTAGGTGAGGTTTGGACTTAGAAACTTGTAGCTATTTCAAGTGACAAATAAAATGTTGTCATATTAATTTAGTTCTAAATGTATTTTTGCTATTTGCAAGTTACATAGTATTGTCAACAATGGTTGCTGGAGTAAAAGGAAATATTTCTGGCTTATACCCCAGGCTGGTGGCACACTTTGCTCCTAAAGGACTCTGTCTGTCCGTTCTAAAGAAAAGAAGGCAAGCTTGCTGTGTTTCAAAACACTGTTTTCCCATAACTACCTTATAAGCTTACTTCTACTTTATGGAAAAGTGCTTTTAGTGAAGCATTATTTTGGGGAGGGAGATGGCAAAACCAGGTAAGAAAGCAGGTGAGAAGAGAACATAATTATCACCAACTAAATTCCAATAGATTTACTCTTTTACATTCACGCAATTCCACCAGATAGAAAGGTGTAGTCAGTAAGCAGAAAAACTAAAGATTTAATGTTGTAAGAGGATCTACTTCAAATGTGCCAATGTTTGTTTTATTATCAGTTGTAATCTGCTAATTTGTTATGACAGGTGTAAGTCACAAGCTAAGACATCCTTCTTAAAACAACACTTGTATGCCTTTACTGTTCACAAGTAATATCAAGGTCATTGTCCAGCTCACAGAAAAAAAGAGAGCTTCCATCAACAGATGTCAAAACAGATAAGCACAGACTTGACATGCACTTGTAGAACTATCACCTGCTATCAGTGCTGCAATGACAGCTTTATGGTAAGAATGTCAACAAATTTAATCATGCTCTGCACTCCAAACATTGCTCAATTGAATATGATAAACATATGTCTTTCTGCCTTGCAGTAGGTGTTTATTGCTTTGATGTTATTTGTATAGTGATCTGACTAATAAGTGTGCAGATTCCTTTATTTCTGCATAGGTATATGCACATTCCATTTAAGCACACTACCAGAAAATATTCCAGTGACAGTATACACTTTTCGTTTATGCTATAGATGTGACAGGAGAAAATAGGAGAATGCACTGCCACAAAAAAAACATTCATCTACCCTATGGTGAGTAAGATAGAGATAACCGATAAGACAAAATTTTTACCATTTCAGGACATCTACAACAAATGTTTGTCTTTATGGCAATTGCTTTTCAAACTAAATAGGCATTGCAAAGTCACCTGTTCAGTTCTTTTCAGTATCTGGTAGGGCACCACACTATTAAAAAACAAATTATTTGTAACTACAGTAAAGTATATTCATGCTGCTTAACACAAGTGCAAGGACAACATACAAAAGAAAAAACACCAGGACAAAATACAAGGGAGAAAAAAACCCCTTGATGCAGGTAGACAAAAGCCTGCAAGGATTTCTTCTCAAATGTAAAAGGCCTTGTGAGCGCAAGAGGAAGGGAGGAAAGAAAGTAGGGAGGAAGAATTATTGATATTTAAGGTTATACAGAATCATTTGTTATAGTTTGGTCTGACACCCTGTTTAATCAGATCTTTCTTTTATAGGTGTTGACCACTACCCCTCGCCTGTATTGCTTTTTGACAGGTTCTAGATCTCCTTGAGCATCTTGGTAACAATTAGTTCCACTGAAGTTATTATTGGTTCCTTCTAGATTTTCTTCCAATTATCTGTGCAGAGACAGTGATACCACCACAAGGACCACAGCTGTCATTTGTTAGCCTTTATAATACACTTTACAGATTGCCCTATGCCTATTTTTGAACAAAGGAATTTCCACACAAAGTCCCCAAAGCACAGCTAGCATAAAATACCTTTTAGGTCTTCTGTTCCTTGAATTATCAAGACTTCTCACTGTTTACCACTATGATTTTTAAAAAATATCCCTAAAAGAGACTGTAAAAAAATCTCTTTTAACAGCTTTTAAATTTCTTAATTAAATTTCTCACGTAAATAATTAAAAATCTCTTAGTTAAGTATATAAGTTTTCAAATAAGTTACTTACACACAGACACAGTCAAAAGAAACAGCCCTATGTTCTCCCCAAGCAAATAAGACAGCAGTTATGAAAGGAAGAGAAATTATAAAGCCAAAATTCCCATGCCATTCATCAGTGAAAGGTTTCCTTCCCTGTGGCTTGTCTGATGTCTAATGGAATAGCTGCCTTTTCCTCTGCAGGGCATAGACATTGGTCTCTCTCTTCTACTGACACAGAACCCAAATATCTTTAAGACTTGCACCACTAAAAATAAAAACGGCTAAGAGGATCAAAAGTTACGAATGTGGGGTTGAGGAAGATACGGACACAAAGAGCAATTCTGCTACCTTCGTTTAAGAAACCTGACTGAGAATTACAAAGGCATTGCTATCATTATACTAAGGTAGGAAACTTAAACCACCTTCAGTATGAGAATAAAATAATCTCTGAGAAGACATTTATTAAAATTAGGGTTTGAGAATGATAGAAAGTTACTTGTTTCACACACACACAATTTATTAAAAGGCATTATCCTTCCTGTAAGTCAGAGTACAAAAACAAGTCTTTCATTATGTTTATTTAAAACATACAAGGATAGGAAACATGAGAAAATATGTACAGATTCTTTGTTATTAATTACAATTAGGAGCTTTACTACTGTGTTTTTGTATAATATTACGTAAAGAACTGTTTGAATGCCTTTGATTAGAAACTTCTCCAATGTGGTACTTAGACAACTTGATATATATTCTCTGTTCAAAACTGCACTATTAATGGAGCTGACATTCACACTTTAACAAAGGATATTTGTATACTAATCCTCAGGGTTTACCAAGATCAAGAATACTAAAAAAGGTCTATCTGTCTCTTAATCAGAGCACTGAACTAAACTGTTCAACTTGCTATCTAATATTTCAGGCTTTCCCAGATAATAACATGCATAAAGTAAGTTATTTACAAACGTATGTATAACTAAATAGAAAAATCATGAGCTCAAAGTAGATGCCAGAGATACTTTTAATACAGTACAATAGTTGGTCTAGTCCTAGTCTATTTGTTATGTTTCATAAAAGAAAGGTCTTGCTGAGTTTCCTATCATCAGCATATAGTGGAGAATGGAATCGGTTCAGCATCACAAAGAAGAAAAAGAGCAATGCAGTCTTTTGATTGCAGAGGATAATCTATAAACACAAGGAACAAAGTTGACCCTCGATGTGATCTCTGTTCACCTCTGACAAGGGATGGCAATCTAGAGATACTGTTACAGGGTACAAAACAGCTTTTAGGAAAGGTTCCTAAAGGAAATCATTCTTCTATTCAGTCATGTTGCTATAGAAACAGAACCAATCAAGCCTGTTCACAAAGGCTTTATGTCAACTTCTGTTAGCAAACTCATATAAAAAGTAGAACTCAAACTAAATTAACACGACAGTCATTACAGTATTAAGGCAGGTGAAAGAAGGAAATTGTTTACAAACAAATGTATCACATCTTGCCTCTTAACTACATGGCTTTTAAGGTGTAAATCAGCTTATTGGAAGGGTTTACTGACCACTACTATAGTCCACTGTCTTACACTTTCATGTAATCTGAGAGGGCATAATTTATAGAGAATGTTGTCCCCAGATTCACAGGGCTACAAGACACACATTTTTCTCCCGTTTCCTCCTCCCAACCATTAAAGTAAGGTTGTATCATATCCCATCAGCTTTGTAAACTTCATTCCTTCAGAATGCATCTTTCATTCAAAGACTTCAGCCAACAAAAATTTAATTAATTCTTAATTAACTTAGTGAGTTATTTTTTTGAAATGAACTTAGTTTATTTTTTGTTGAGATATGAAAGATTGAGTTTAATGCTTCTGGTCCAATTCAAACGAAGCACAAACCTGAGGTGGATTCACCCACATGCCAAACCAATGCCTTGCTTCCAGTAGGTTAAGGTTCTTTACACTCAGACGTTTCCTTAAAAAGTTCTAAAATTACTGATTTAGGTTTTTAATTTCATTTCTGAACTGACAAAAAAAATTCTTCAGCAATATTTATAAACTCTGGGGGCTACTTCCTTTTTTTAGTGTTTTGTTTGTTTTTTTTTTTAGGGGACACCACCAGAAAATTGAGGTGCATCAGTTGTAAAGCAATTTTTAAAGTAGATTTGATAATGTTTTGCTCTTCTCCATGAAGACTCAACTCAAGCAAAAGTCAACAGACTTTAATCTGTAGATGGTTTGCAGTGACTTCCTTGCTTATACAGGAAATCTATAAATTACACTTAGCTGTTTCTGACTTTTAAACAGGTTATCAAATGTTCTGTTTAAATTGTAAGAAAGATGAATCTACTAATTCTACTGCTAAGGTTGCTGTGCAAAAACATCTGCAATTCCAAACTTGTTTTACATTATCATAGCTCCAGAATCCCCCAGACACCAAGAAAGCAATCCCGGGGTCATGTCATCTTTTCCTGTCAGCACCATGGACCTGAGATTCTGCAGTTTATACTAAAGCCTCAGCTTTGTATCAGAAACTGACAGCTTGAGCCTTAATGACCCCCACAGTTCAGAGTACTTTGCCTACCCACTCCAGGACAGCCTAGAAGTAAAAAGATAAGGCTTTGAATTCAACTATATCTTTAAAACTTAAAATATATTTATCTACTTTTATAAATAACATGATAATATACTAATGGTGTAAAAAGAACAGAGTTAGCGTCCTCTGCCGAAAAGTTTATAAAATTATAGGTAAATAAGAGCTCATACTATTATATGATACCCTTCAACCTTTTTTTTTTTAAAAAAAAAAAAAAAGAAAAAACATCTAACCTCATCTACTCAAGATAACTCTGATCCCCAAGTAAAGCCTATCATACCTGAATTACTCCGGGCACTCACCAGTCCCCTGGTCAATGTTCCCAAAACAGCTTTTTTTCCGTAACTCCCACTATGAGACTAGGTTTCCCCTGAAAAACAAGCCAGCCTCTTTCTTTTACACAAATAATGGTTTCCTTGTAATTATTCCCTTTCCCACTCTGCTTTTCTTTGCCCTGTGATGGTCTTTGACTTACCAACACCTTTCAAATTGTAAACTGGCAAGCACTCAAAAGCCTTCGCTATTTCAAATTTGGTTAACCATTCTGTTGCAAAGAAATATACAGAAATATGTGCTGATTTTGATGTGTGTACTTCGGACAAAACATAAATTGTTTTATCAATTCAAATAAATTCACCTAGCCCTAGACTATACTTAGTGATGTTATAAACATCTAGCTATTCTTGCATCCCTGTCTACCAATTTCTGCTCCTTACACAAACAAAAGAGAAGTAGAGAAACACTTTTTCCATCAAAGCTTACATATTGTTTCTTAAGAATACTTTGCCATTAAAATGTGTAATTAAATATCTCAAAAACATTGGAAGTAGTCCATATTTGATTTTCAGAAGAGGGATTTAAGAATCATACAGAATAAAAATACTCTGATGACAGTATAAAAGACATGCATGAGACTGGACAGAGGAAAGAAGAATACCTGTAGATCACAGTTTCCAAATAGGAGAACATCTAATGGTCTCTCAGATCCAGGAACAATTTGGTTGGTTTTTTTGAAATAGAAGAGTAAAAGCTTTCTCTAAATTACCAGCTAATATTTGTAAATGTCATCCATAATTTAAAAAATACTAAAAATAACTTTCAAAATTTGTTATGTTTAATTATTTCAGATAAGCATAACTATGCAAAGAGGAAGACCTTTTAGTGCAAGGAACATTTTCATGAATTGCAATCTTATTTCATGACTATGTATACATGTGTAGCAGGCAGGAAGAGCATCAGCTCTTTTTGCTTTCAAGTCTGTGTAGACAGCAATTATTTACGGTTTGGAACTTTAATTCTTTTCAGATTGCAGAGGGCTTGATTTGTCAGCAAAACAGCCATTTAAATTGTGTTCCTAATGGTCATCTGCTCCAGCAGCTAAGCAAGCAGTTACACTTTGTTGGAAAACACTGTTCCAACAACTCTGTTTTAATGAGCTTAATTATTCTAAAACCTCTGAGGACTATGCTCTCTCTAGAAGTTTAGTTCTATGTCCCTTAATTGCTTGCAGCAAAATCCTCCAAGAAATCTGAGGACTAGATCCAATCCCTCTATGACCCACAGAACCAGAATTAATCTGTGACATTACTCTTCATTGATTTTGTGCACAACAAAAGCAAATGGACTGTTTCTCTAATCTAGCTCTCATTTTGTTACTTTTTGAAATTATGTGCTTTGAAAATATCAAAAATTTACCTGCAACAATTAAGCAAAATTTATTTTGGTATGGCAGAAATATTCCACTCAAGTATTCTGTTCACCTTTATTCAGATGATAATGCCTAAAACCTAAACTACCTGGGTTCTCTGATATTCTTGCAAAAAATTATCCCTAATGACGACATGAAAAAGCAACTTTGGAATAACCTGGTATGCTTGTGAAAGCCTCCATAAAATTGAGCATTTTATTTAATTAGTTACAGTATTGAGATCAAACACGCTAACTAATGTTGTCAGTGAAACTTTTACAGTTTTTATGTCTTGTGACATGAGAGTCGGAGAAGTTTTTCTTTAAGGGCCTTTTTCTTTATGGATTAGATTATTTTTGTTAGAAGACGCAAAACCTGCTGGGTGACTGTCTGAATCTTCTTTATTTTACTGCAAATTTTTTCCAAAACTTCAGGTTTTCTGTTACAATAGAGACTTCTATAACAGGTCTGGATATAGCAGCTAACATCTCAAATACTTGTTTAGCCTACATGCTTCATAATCTCTTCTAATTTACCTACACTACATTTGACAGTTACATGGATAAAGTAGCATGTGGTTACAAGTTTGCTCAGTCATTTCTTTGTTGTTAATACCAGCGATAAGGCTGGTGCACTACATTTGTTAACACTTGGTTTTGTTTGTCCTTTTCAGGCAAATATCCACCTGGAAGTACCATGCTAAAGTTCTGTTATCTGGATGGCAAAGGCTGGACTGAAAAAAGGCAGTGTAGACATGAATTCTCCTCCTCCTGGAGTTTTCCCCATCTTCAGGACTGTCAGCCCTACAAGCATGCATACAAGTCTATATGCATTAAAAACACCAACAGAAAACATTTGCAAAACATTGAAACAATACATTGATAAAATATTGTCACATATAAAAATTGTCCCCTTCTGACTTTCTGCTCCTACATGTCCTCAGAGTTATCAACTGATCCAACTTTCGAATGACTGTCCTTAATCTCAGAGGCAATGTTTCCTTTAACAAACTATGTCAGAAGGCATGTTTTTTTTACTGAACTTCCTTTATTTTTTTTAATCATTAACAAAGCAGAAGAACCACGTTTTACTTTTGTAGTAGGAGTAAAATCTACCACAAAACACATCAATGTGTGCTGGTGCTTGCATGGCCAAATTGGCCCATTTTGCCTTTTTCTCTCCCACAATAATGCCTTTATTCCCTTGACCTGCTGACTGCAGGGACAAGCACAAGAATAATGACTTTATCTGTGAAAATCAGTTGTGTAGTCAGAGGAGAATTAAGCCAGCATTTCCTGATTCTGTTTCTGAAGGAATATTGACAAGCAGCAGGAAAGATGGAACTTCAGCTTTTAAGTCAAACAAGCTGGGATACACTAATGCAAAACAGACATCCTACTAGGATCAAGAATGTGTGTCTGAATCACAGCAAAACTTTTGTCAGCTCCCTTTCAACCATTGTTCTTAATTTGAGATCTCCTGCTCTACAAAAATAGGATCTCAATTCAAGGTTAGGTTCATTCACTACTGTACTGGGTCTGCCTGGGAAGGAGAGAGTTAATTTTCTTCACAGCAGACCATATAATGCTGTGATTCGCACCTTTGACTAAAATAGTGTTGATAATACACTTGCAATCAAGATTTTATCTTTTCCCCACTCTGCCCTGCAGCAAGTAGGCCAGGATGGCCAAGATGCTGAGAGAGAGCACAGCAGGGACAGCTGACCCAAGGTGACCAAAGGAATACTCCATGCCATGTAACATTTCCTCAGCAATAAAAATTGAGGGGAGGGTCTTTTGGGGTGAGGTAGCCATTGATAAAAGACTGGCTGGGCATCAGTATACTTGTGAAAGATGGTAAATTAGTGCCTTTGTCTTCCCTGTTTTTTTGTTGTTGTTTGTTTGTTTGCTTGATTTCGTTTGTTTGTTTTCTTGCTATTCCCTCCACTTATTAAGCTGTCTTTATCTTGACAGACAAGTTCTCTCACTTTCACTCTTCCTGTTCTCTCCCGCAGATCACTGGTGGGTCAATGAGTGAGAGAGTGGTTGTCTGATGCTTAGCTGCTGGCCAGGATTAACCGTCAATCCACTTCCATTATAAAGTCCAATAAAACTTCATGGAAGGAAAAAAGAAGTGCACTCTTCAGAAATTAAAAAAAAAAAAAAAACTACCACTGCAAAATATAATTTTGGAATCGGTCTTTACGGAAGACAAGAGTTTTTCGATGAAAGCTCAAAGAAATAACTCAAGGTATTAATTCAGTGAATTAACGTTTTTGAAATTACAGGCTCTAGATCCCATTTAGCTGAATATGACGAGGCAGATACCAGAACATATATGATCAGCCCAGCAGTAAGTCAGCTTTGTTAGAAATGAAGACCCGTATGGAATCAGCTTTCTAGTATCACACAAGATGACATCAGTATAAGTATACAACTGTATTGTAATGTAAATACTGCTTACATCTTCTCCTTTCTTCCATGAGAGAAAATAAAAAACCTACAGCTAAATTATCTATAATGATGGATTTTATCAACACAATTGGACCTCGTTACTGACATTGAGACTGTGAGTGAATTGTGAGGATGGACACTTCAGCGAAAGCACAGCTGATTCAAGGAACAAAAAGAAAAATTCTGTTCATAAGGTCTTTGTATATACAAAGGGATTCTACAAAAAGGAAATGAAAGCAAAGATTTAATCAAAATTGAAAGCAATATTATGTATGATGTGGAAGAATTAAACATAATCTGTGAGTTCTCTACTGCAAAAAGAGCTGAGGAACAAACTACCTTGATTATAATATATATTATTTCTATTCCCAAAGCTATTATCATTTGTTCACATTACAAATCACCTTTCAGGAACAGTTATACTCCTTTCCAAACCAAATGACAAATGTAACCCCATTTCTGAAAACTCTTCTCTGAGTGAAGGCTATGCGAACAGCTAGTGTTTCCAAGTACATACTGCTTTTCTTGCATATTTACATGACCCAAAACATCATATCAACTAACATGTTTGAAAGCAATGCCATGTATACTACGGAATGAAATCTATGACGAGATGCAGAGGCTACAAATTCCTTTCAAATCCTAGCCAGACAATAAATATTTTGGTTCTCAAGTTAATCCAAAAAGAAAAATGCCATTGGTTGTAAACTAGAAATCAGACTCTCTAGTAACTGAAGCACTTGAAAGAAGACTGTAAGTATTTGGGGAAAAAAAAATTAATCAGAGATAATCTCTCCCAATTTCTTAGCTGTTGGACCATGGAACAAAGAACAGCGAAATCTATTTCATATATGCTGTAGCAATGGTTAATAATTCAAGCAGATTGTGAAGAGCTGACAGAAAATGACATATATATGCTTGTCATGAACTGTGTAGAAGTGTGAATATTTTAATGAATCACCAGAAAATACGCGATAAATAGGATTGAAAAGAAACATAAGAAACTAATCGAATTACTATAAAAGAACAAAATACTTAAATGTGATTTCTAAAGCTTCTTGTAAAAAATGAAAACTCTTTAAACAGCTGATAGAGATGAAATAGTCATTTTTAAATGAAAAAGAACAGTGTAAAGCCGCTCCTTCAGAACTGATGCAACTGAATGCAATCAGACTTCCAAAGAAATTAAGAAATACATTACTTCATTATCTAAAATGAATAAAATTTGGGTTCCATATTCATCCGTGATAGTAAAAGTGGAAAGAATAGGTCACTAATTGATGGCTAACAAATAGCTTTGAAGTTGTACCCATTGCCTCTGGTCCTGTCACTGGGCACCACTGAAAAGAGCCTGGCTCTATCATCTTCACAATCTTCCCTTTAGGTATCTATATGCATTGGTAAGATCCTCCTGAGCCTTCACCAGGATAAACACTACCAGCTCTTCTCATATGAGAAACGCTCCAGCCCTTTAAGCACTTTGGTGACTTTTTGCTGGACTCTCTCCAGTATGTCCATCTCTCTTGTACTGGGGAGTCCAGACGTGGACACAGAACTCAAGGAGTGATCTCACCAGTGCTGAGTAGATGGGAAGGATCACTTGCTGATGTCAGACTCTGTCCCAACATCCAGATCATTAACGAAGATGTTAAACAGGACTAGACCCTGAAATGAGTATGGGGTACACCACTAGTCACTGATTTGCAACTGGACTTTACGCCACCAACTCTTACCCTCTGCCCCAGCCATTTAGCCATTTTTCAATCCTCCTCACTGTCTGCTCATCCAGCCCATACTTCTTCAGCTTCTCTACACAGAACTTTTGGGAGACAGTGTCAAAAACTTTTCTGTGATCAAGGCAGACAATATCCACTGTTCTCCCCTCATCTATCAAGCCTGTCATTCCATGGTCAAAAGTTATCAGGTTGGTCAAGCATGACTTCCCATTGGCGAATCCATGCTGACTACTTCCAGTCACCTTTTTGCTGTTCATCTGTCTGGAAATGGTTCCCTGGATTAACTGTTACATCACCATCACCTTCCCAGGATTCAAGGCATGGTCTGAGTGGCCTGTGGCTCCCTGCCTCCTCCTGCCTGACTTTTCTGAGGAAAGCAGTGACATGCATTCCTCCAGTCGTCATGCACTTTTCTCAATCACCATGATCATTCAGAAACTATCAGGAGCAACATATCACTGACATGAGCCAGCTGTCTCAGCACTTCTGGGCACAGCAGGGTACATGGACTTACGTATGTGCAGTTTGTTTAACTGTTCTCTAGCCTGATCCTCTTCCACCAAGGAAGTCTTCCTTACTGCAGACTTTCCACCTGATCTCTGGGTCCGGGAATTACTGAAGGCTGGTCTTACTAACCTCAGTAAAGGCTGAGGTGAAGAAGGCATTCAGTACCTCAACTTCTTCTACACTCTGCATCACTAGGGCCCTTTCCCCATTCAGCAGCAGGCTCACATTTTCCCTAGTCTTCCTTTCATCCCTTGTGTGCTTATAGAAATCCTTCTTGTTGCCCTTGACATCTCTCACCAGATTCAATTTCATCTGGCTTTTGGCTTTCCTAACTCTGTCTCTGTGCGTTCAGACAATGCCTCTGTATTTCTCTCAGGCTACCTGTTCTCACTTGCACTTTCTATACACTTCTTGCTTATGTTTGAGTTCATCCATGCAGGCCCATCTGATCTCAGAACAAAGGTCAGCTCCAGAATTTTGACCATGAAACTTTAATGCAAATCTTTCATGAATGATTGTGTTACTTTGCTTGTGGATAGTGAACTTCTAAAACAATGTGAGTAAACATTTCACTCAACATTTTTCAAACACATCCTCCTCTTCTTCAGGAAAGATAGCACAAAAAACACTTCATCACCAGTTCATAAAGCTTCAAACTTTTATCTCCCACATGTTGTGCTAAAATGCTTTTGTCTTCTTGATAAAATACGGTGAGTTTTGCTTTGTTTTTTAATCTAGCTAGCATATGGTCATAGCACACTTTCTTCCTGATGTTCATACTTACATTTTTTAAGTTTCAAAAGGTTGTCTTGCAAGGGTGATCATTCATCCACCAGGATAAAACACTTTACTCATTTTGTACTAAGTTACGGAAAAAATTGTAACATGTGGTTGGTAACTTCCATTTTGGTTACAAGATGCATAAGAGCTTACTTTACTGCGTATAGCACAATCAGTGAAAGCTGTTAGCAGTAAAGGTAAGGTAGGATGAATTGTTTTCTGTTACTGCTAAAAACCTTCACATTAATTATGTTTAACTTATACAGCACTGTTTTAGACCACCAAATCACCTGCTGACCGTGAATGTATAGGAGCTTTATAGAAACATTAATAGCATATCACGATTTAGATAAATGGAAATACAAATAAGCACGAGTGTTTCAATATTTACCAGATCTTCTACTGATCAGCCTGTCTTACATGCAAAGTTTAATTTAGTTTTACCAAGCTGGACAAACAAATACTGCCTAGCTCTTGAACACTTCTACTCTTTTATTTATAGGATGAAGGAAACACTAAGCTGTTCCATTGTACTTCAACAACTACCATGTTTGTATTTATTCTAGAAAAATACTGCTGGACTGCTAGCATGTTTTTATCTCACTATAATCATGTGGAAGTTTGCCTAAGAGACTAGAGTCAGAATTTTTATCTTCAATTTCTGGTCATCTGAGTTGTTACAAATTATTTTTGAGGAAAGTATTCTTATCATGCATTTCTACTGTTCTCATTTCATCATTCTGTGCAACCTTGTGCAATTTTTGTATAAGTAATTGCTGACAACACTTCTTCTCTTTCACCAGGACTACAAGGCCAGCTATTTTTCAAAACCATGAAATAAGATTTAAAAACACATTTAAAAATTATTTCAATTGTGATCATAGGTTCCTTTATTATATATCTCATGTCGTCAGTAATTTTCAATTCAGTCTCTTTTCTCAAAAACAACAAATTTGCAAACTGAACTTACTAAAAACATACCTTGCCTCTATAAAACCAGTGTCCACTTCTTAAATAACTTGGATCAATACTTGGATCACAGGAAGGTTTAGTATAATACTATTGATTCAAAGGAAACTCAAAAGTGCTCTTATATAAAGGACGACTTTACCGTAGTAATTCAGCATTGTGCTGTATCACATTGTGTAGTATGTACTAAAGTTGCAGCTCTTAAATTGAGACAAACTTTAATACAAAAGATTATAAGCTATACTGTTTCAGACAGCACTTCAGAGGAGCAGAGTTAATGTATAACCTGAGTCCTGAGGAACATGAAAAATGAAGATGTTCATGGAGTCTCTGATAAACAGCACAAAAGAGGACTGAGATGGTACAGCTGTATATTTAGCCTGAGTAATAATGTAAGAGATCAAAATCTTATTCCTAAGAATAATTGCATTGTTATTGTAACACTGTCATCAGAAAAAGTATCCATATTTTATGTTCTCTCCTGTAAGACATCTGTGCTTTCTTAATATATTTGGTCATTTTCTCATGTAGGTATATTATTCGGAAAATAAATGTACGTTTTAAATTCTATGTCTTATCCATGATACTAAAATATAACTAATGTTTAAGGCAAACAAAATATATTTGCTGTGATGAAAGTACAACTAATTATAAATAAAAAGGGTCTGTTTGTATGTGTAACCACATTATGAAAACTTAAGCAATTTTTCCCAGTCTTACTCAAAAGCCTAGAACTATTTGAAACATTCAGACTCACAGAGTCATTCTCAAAAACCAATAATAAAGGAGATCTTATAACATTATATTTTTAAAATAACAGCATGGAGGAAAACATAACGCAGAAGATGGTTCTGTCACTGAATTTCTCCAGGTCCACAGCTGGTCACAAATGTAAATAGCAAGGCAGTAAGAAATCTGTCATCCCTCTGTTTCTCTCGCCTGTTTTAGATTTCAAGACGCTACTCATCAGCACTTCATTTCTGCAACCTTAACTAGAATTAGAAATTTCAAAAATTACTACCAAACACCATTATGTGCCTGACAAAATGTGGTGGCCTTCTACAATGGGGTTACAGCATTGGTGGATAAGAGAAGAGCAACTGAGCAAGTGACATCATCTACCTGGACTTGTGCAAAGCATTTGGCACACAACATACAACATCCCATACAACATCCTTGTCTCTAAATTGGTGAGGCATGTATTTGACAGATGGGCCACTCAGTGGATAAGCAACTGGCTGGATGGTCACATTCAAAGAGTTGCGGTCAATGGGTCAATGTCCAAGCGGAGACCAGTGATGAATAGTGTTCCTCAGGGGTCAGTATTAGGACCAGCGCTTTTTAACAGCTTTGTTGGTGATAAGGACAGTGAGGCTGAGCGAACTCTCAGCAAGTTTGCTGACAACAACAAGCTGTGTGGAGGGAATGGATATTTAGAGAGACCTTGACAGGCTTGAGAGGTGGCTGGGATAGACTATAAGAACTGTTTTGGGGAGTTTTCTTACATCTTAGAAGACAAAAGCTCAGACACATGATAGAACTCCTGCAACTACTGTTATTTCTCAAACAACAACTTAAACCTGCAGGTCTCATCTACTTCAAAGGCAGCCTCATTTGAATTGTATCCTCACTTTACAGGTGAGAAAATTAAAGCATTGAAACAACAAAATGGTCCAAAATTTTTCAATGGGTCTATTTCCCATATCTCTGATATCAGTAAAGTCACATAAAACCACTGTTTCGCTCATGTGTGGCCAGTCAACCTTTGATAGACAGAAGACAGCGTCTTTCATACCCATGTGAATATTAGTTTAACATATTTTTTCCTTCAACAAAAATGCTTCAGACATTGCAATATTATGGCCATAGAGACCAACACAGCAAAGTACTTAGTATTTTAAAAATAACCATGCTGTATTAAGAAAAATGCAGACGTAATATTCTCAAACACTAGGCTTGACTGCCACTATACCTTTCTAAAATGGTGAACAAATAAATGAAAATTATATTTTTACAAAACTAGCCTCATAGGCAGTTACATAGATGAAATCATTATATGAGCGTTAGAAAGAAATTTGGACAACAGTAAGAGGCAAAACGTAAGAATACTGCATACCCAAGTAACTTTATGCAGCAGCATTAACAATAAAGCAACTATGCTTTGCAGGACTGGGATTCTGAGGTAAAATTTAAACATCCAGCAAAAATCAAAAGGTGTAAAACACAAGAATACTTGGAAAAGCTTCACAGGCCACAATGCTGCTGCTTCAGCAACTGCAAAAATCAATCTATTTTTGGTTTGGTAAGCATCTTCTTATTTGCCTCTGCAACTAAGGCAAGCAACTGCGATTCTTCATAATTTCTTTTTTGTTGTTATAAACAAAATACTGATAACAGCGGTAAAGATCTTAAAGCTTCTCAAGTGACTTCTGAATATTCCATCTTTTGCTACATTTGGGATATTTATCCATGCACAGTAACTGTATTGGATGTATTAGTGAAAAGCAATCACTGCATGTGAAAAAGTGGAGTGAAAAAGAAGCAGATATATTTATCACTTTGTAAAGAACGTCACAATACAACCAGATATTTTGATTACTACTGAGATCAAATTTTATTCTGTGTAGTGCCCTAAATTCAGAGGTGTCTCCTCAGAAATTCTGAATAGCTGCATTTTCACCTCTACAACCAGTAGTTTCAGGTCACTTCTAGTAAGAACAACTTAAGACCCTTTAAAAGAACCACCAACAAAAGTGCTGTGAAGCACACCCATACAGTACAGAAGAAATTACTTAGTTTGTCCTCCCACAAAGGCTTTAGAATTACGAAGTATTAAAACCTAAAGGTTCACAATATTTATCGCTTTAGCTTTGAGGAATTTAAGCACCTCCATCTACAAGATCTCTTCACAAATAAAACCAAGCAAATTATTATGATTTAGATTTCAATACCCAAATAATTAACAGGTAATATATTTAGGTACCTACGACACATTTCTTATCACTATACTCATTTTTAGAAGTATCCACTCAATATATTTTATCGAGAACACTGCGTTAAACTAGTCCAATTAGGGCATAGCAAACTGAATCTGAATGAGTTCCACTTAAAATAATAGGCCTAAAATTGCACTGAATAGAAGCCTTTTCCAAATTTATACATTCCTGTAATGTCTAGTACAATATCCTTAGGCATGTTTAATCAGCAGTTACGATGTTAATAATAACAGCAATAATAATAGTACATTAAATCCATTTTGTGTTCTTGGTAAGTTTAGACAGCAGTCACATTACAACAAAAGCACAAAACAAAATGATGGATTGTTCAGTTATGGATCTGCCCTGCGACAGAGGCATTGTGCACTGCAAAGGTATCAGGTGCCCTAAAGGTACCAGAGAGTTTTCTGCCGCAAAGTGACCAGCCCAACCAAGAATAAGCCTCATTTAGAATTACAGTTCAGCTGAAAAACAACAGTACAAGCACAGGGACATAAAATAAAACCAATATGGAATTAGTTAAGCAAAACCACTGGAACAGTGTTACGGGAAAGAAAAATCAAAGTTTTTTAGCTCTCTCTTTTACATTCCAAAATAATAAACAGGAAAAACAAAACAAAACAAAACAAAAACCAAAACCACAGCATACTAGGATTCTGAATGTGTCCACAAAATTCTTAAATACAACATGATTGTTGAGAATTATGCTTCATTCTCGGTAACACTTACAAAATTTATCCAAGGTATATTCAGAAAAGTCATAGACTGTTGAGAATACAAGTTTTTGTTCTTAAAAACTAAAAACCACAGTATGTTTTCAAGAGCATCAACCCTGACAGTTCATAAACTGACTAGAATTATAACTAGACTGAATAAACTAGACTGAATTATCAGCTTTTCAGTATGTCTATCAGAAAATATGACCATCCCCCACAGTGTGCTAGGTCTATGAAACATCCATTTCTTATGTTTGTGTGGTACAGTGATGACAGTACAGGCAGAGGTATCCCTCCCCGAGAGGGAAACGCCAATATCAAAATGTTGTCGTGTATTTACTGTCTGATTTCAAATTCTACTAAACTGCTTCACAGGACTTCTGTTACAATTCATTATACTGGCTATGTCCCTAACTACTTCTTGAAGCAGAACAGGCTGATATTGCCCAGTTCCTACCCTCTAATCTACACAGGCCAAATCTAGCCCACAGAGAATTTATGTTTTACGACAGTATGTCAGTGCTTCACAGGACAAAACGTCCGTCAGTGATTCACACTTTTATTATATTTTATTAAAACTGTGGTCAGAACAAATTTGAAAAGGTCTGGCTGTCGTTACCTTAGATTTTCATGACAGAGAGAAAAAGCACAGTACTTTGGATACATCAGATAAACTACTGTAATTCATTTCAAATATGCAAGTACAATATTTCCAATAAAACTATATAACTAGCCAAGTAAGCTATGGATAGTATAGTAGAATGGATAGTATAGTAGAATTAACATATGAGGCAAACATGGCATTCTTTCATTGAGAGCCACATAAAGGTTTATGACCTTTGTATAGACTCTGGCCTGTGTCATAAACCCATGGTAAAATTTAGTTATACAAAATTAATTTCTGAAGTGCATTTGGTTAAGAAGATCAAATAGTTTAAGAAGTAAGACAACATTACAATGTATAATACAAACCACTACAATAATACTTCAATGTGACTTTTCTTTAATCAAGCCAATTCAGGATAATATCCAGGGGTAAAATCAATGCTTGCATTTACTATCACATGTCACCAATTGCAAAATATATATAACTTCCCATCATGAGAGACACATGCAAGTTGCCTTGGCAAAAGCAGCAAGATCCACTGAAACTGTCAGAAGAGAACAGCTCATATTTGCTTCATGAGGTTTCTCCTCAGTGTAGCAGAGCTCCAAACCGTTAAAAGTTTTCAATTGCCTTAATACTCATACATAGCTTAGGAACATTAGGGTACCTGTCAAAAAAAAAAAGCCCAAGTAGTCTATATTTCAGGCCTACTGAGCAATAGTAGAAGAAACAGAAGTTATCATGGAAATTGCTTGGCAAGAGAAATCAAGGCAAGAACAAGGCTATTACCTTTCAAATTTCCTTGAAGAATAGTACTAAACACTACCTGCTGGTTTTGAGGGGCAGGGGGTTTTTTGTTTATTTTTCTTGGAAGTTTTACACAAGCGAGAGTGTTCCTAATACCTTCGATGACAAAAAAACAGGATAAGCTCCCCTTGAACACTTCTGGGTTTCGCTTATGGAACATACAAACACAAACTCACTGTTGGATGGCAAGCACTCCCTGCTGCTAGCTACTAAATACAGTCCAACAATTGTAACAGAAAAAGCCTATATACGGAGGAGGATGTTGCAAGATGGCCCACAGCAATTCTGAAGTCAGATAATCATATTGGTGATGCCATTTTCCTGAAGAAACCAAATCAAACCATGTATCTCAGATAAAACTGTATTAGAGCTATATTCTGTTTCAGTATCAAGCAACTGAAAATTAAATAAAGTTGGATAAGGGTAGAATCGTGACACAGACATCAAATGCAAGATCACATATTTTCCCAGAGAACTTGCTTCAATTAGTCCATAAACCAAATGCGCAAAAGGACAGAAATGAGACTCTGTGGCCTGCTACAAACCCTTAACTTCTTAGCCTTTAACTTTACAGCCTAAGTAGTCTTTTTACTTTCTAGCATAGTATACAGGAGATTTTTATCTCAAGTAGAACCTATAAACACTGAAAATATCCCTTCTAACTTTAGCTCAAAACTAATTTTTAAACATCTCTTTCTTTTCAGGCCATTCAGGGACCACCTCTTCCTTCCCTACTACAACTGACTCCCTAGGTAATCCTTTCATCTACTTTTTCTCACCCTTTACACAATTTAAGGTTTCTTTTTCCCAAGGCTGTGATTTATGGCTGACATACAGCCCTTCTGCTGCTAGAGCTCTCCTCAGTCACCCACTTAACTTTCTTTAAATCACATTTAAACTGTAATTTTCTCCCTAATTTATAGCCAATTTTGTATGAGAACAAGATGTTTTAGGAATGTTAATGAGATATGAGGGCTTTAACATGTAGGTCTCTAGATCAAAGTCATCTGTAAGCAGTACAGGCCGCTGAAGATTTGGTGGTGTTTTTAATGAACTATGGAACATACACTGATAGTCCCCTTTAGATTTGAAATGGTCAGATACACACATCATAACTTTACAGTATGATACCTGTTCAGCACTGCCAGCAGAGAGGTCAGTCATAGAACAGGTATGGGAAACACAGCTTCCAAACCAAGTACATGTTACTCTCTCAGATGATAATAAAACTACCTTGGCCCACCAAAATTAAAGAACATCTGTCATCTACAGAATCTGCAATAAATGTTACCTTTTACACAGTGGTGTTGCATTAATCAATACACAGATTTTAGATTAATGACCACTAAATAGACTTGTGTTTTACCAGATTGCATGCAAAAGCATGCTTAAATTGCAAGGCATATTTGATTATTATGTTCAAAAGGTTACCCATCCCTGCTGTATTTATGTTTTTGTTCATTTAGAGCAATGATATTCACTTTTTTAATGAATTCAATGCTCATTAAAGGAACAGAAGAAAAAAATAACAACACAAATCGCAATAATCACGCTTCATGAAAATAGATGCCAACTTAAACATGGTTTGAGACTATAACAACAACCCCTGTATGAGAAGTTACATTTACTACTGAAGAATTTAGAAAAACAGTCAAGAGATAAGTTATTAAGCAAGATATGAAACATACAGAATCTATTGTCCCAGTCAGCGATGGGAAGACAGCAAGTCAGTCACTGAAAATAGATTACATAGTAATGTCAAGTTTCACACAGCTATTTAATGCTACTTCTTAGGCAAAAACAACAGCTATTCAAAGATTTCAGGTCTAGAATATAATCTGAATTATGGTCTAACGTATTCAAATAATGCCACATGAACATGTTATTACCAAAATAGTACAGGAACAAATATATCCCTCAGAAAAATAGCCCTATTATCCATTTTAAAATGAAAAAGCTTATAAATTGTAAAAAAAGGCTGTAAAGCTCAACACAGATGTAAGAATTTGATTTTTGTAAACACAAGTTCAAATTTGAATATTACTGCGCATTTTCTTTTCTTTCAAAAGCTCCTAGTGAAAATGTTTCTGTATTAGTCAATCTGTGTTCAATTTGGTATGTTACCAGAAATCTCCCAGGAGAGTCGAAGGTAAACAGCTGGTCAGGCTTACAAGGAAAAGTACTGTGAATTCTATGCAACACCGACTATACCTGTGCAATAGCTGGTTCATGTCAGATCTACCAGCCACTTATGTAGATTTATTAAATCAAAACGAATCTCGTTTTAAACACCCATAAAAATGACTGGAAACTGATTCTAACAGTAAAGCAGCACATCCGCACACTGTTTTATAAACACTTATAAACAGAAGCAGAGGTGAGAAACTACGTTTTAGATTTGTCACATGCCATTTGCAAATAATCTTAAAAGTATTCATCTTTTCAGGATGCTTTCCTACATTCTGTGTTCATTCCCAACCATATGCAATTAGGATGACCATGAAAAGACTAAGTTTGAATTGGTATCATAGGACTTCATCCATTCATCATGTATTCTGCAAGATAAGATTTTGCTTTATTCCAAAAAAGAAAGAAAAAAAAATAGTGAAAGAACATACTGGACAGGAGCGGCTTGCTCCAGAAGTATTTCAAATTTTTGCATGATTACAGTACAAAATGCAAGGAAATTTATGCTTTATCTATAAATACAAAGCAGTGTCACTTGAGACAAATCTACTTTATAACTGAAGAAAAACAGACATCATGATGTAATATTTATGATGGAAACCTTCCAATGCTTTTCTTCTTTAAATATTAGTTAAAAATCCATATATAAGAAGACAGAAAGTGAAAGAAAAAGAAAGAACAAAGATTAACACGAAGCTGCCAAATTTCTATCCCACCAGTAATGTATTTCAAAGATAGGAAAATCTTTATTGAGAAATCTTAAGTGTCACATAATTCAGGGTACATTTCTGTTTAAAACCACTAGTGCTTCATTATGAATTCTAGTTTTAATTCCCGTAACTTCAAACAACTAATTTAAGCATCAAAAATGTTCCTTTTAAATTCACAGCAAAAAAGGTTTAAGAGTCTACACACCCCATACAGTAACACTGGATCACTAAAGAAACTAAAGATAAAAAATTGTATGTTTTTCCAAGAAATTTCCCCCAAACTAATTCATGTATGGAAACTGTTAAAGAATTTTGAGGCTTAGTCTCAACTGCCTTTGCCTGCAGGAAAAGAATTGTCAGGTTTCTTACCCTGTGCAGATGGAGTGCCTGAAATTCATTTAGTTAGTCTACCTAAATACAGAAATCGTGCTGTTTAAACGTCTTCAATCTAGATTCCTATACAGAAAATGATAATCTATCTCGTGGATAGCACACTGGGCAGTTCATCATCCAGCCTGCTTGCACACGAAAGGTAGCACAAGCCAAACACCTCCCTCGTCATCTCTCCTCTTGCACAATATCACATATACTGTCACCAACACATACCAATCAAACCTAATGCTATGAAAAAAAAAGACCAGCTATATTGATGGTAATAAAACCTATGAGAAAAACAAGGAAGGAGGTATGGGATAAGAACAATAATAAAAAGCATCATTCATCACCTAATGGTGATAAAAGAGAATAATCAGTATCCTACAGCAGAACCCTGTAAATCTAAATGAGAACCCATCTGAAAAGCATTTCAAGAAACGTCAGTATATTCTAAATCACATTAATTTAAAAAAAAAAAACAAAACACAAAAAAACAACAAAACCTGAAAATAGCAGAAGTTTCCAGTGTTCAGAAACAGCAACAAAATCTAACGCATGACATCTCCAAATTCACCATGGGATTCTCATGATTTATGTGTGTGCACATTTGGCTGTGTGTACATATGTATGCATGCATGAGACCTCAGGATGAGAAAGAAAGAAAAGAAACCCATCTATTTTGTAGTAATCATGATGCTTTTCACTTCCTAGGGAAAAATATTTATCAATTTAAAAATACGAATCTATGTGGCTCGATTCTACATTATTTTTATGAGTCAACTGCGGTTGTAAACATTTCAATCCTACAGAGAAAGTTACAGAGAAAGGACAATTTACATATACTAATTTGGCAAAAATTGTTTTCTAAATAACTATGTTTTATAGAAGCTATATTATATTTTTTCCTTTAGTGCTTTTCTGACAGCAGAAATAGATATAAGTTGCAATTTACTTGTATCAATTTCCTACTGTACCAGTGTCCAGTAAAATCATTCAAACAGCATGACAGATAAAAGGCAATAATGAAAAGCATTTTTGGTCTTTGGAGAGCTATAATGTGCACTGAATACAAACAGCAGTTAGGGAATAAAAATTAAAAAAAAAACCAAACATACACATGCTTAACCAAGTCCTGCTGATACCTTGTAAGACAACTCCTAAATATATTTCAGTATCCAGCAATGAAAATGTTATGTAAAACGATGTGCATTGATCCAGTAATCCCCAAAGCTCTTAGAGTGACTTTAATTTACCTGAACACAGAACTGCTTGAGAAAAATCCTTCTAGACCTTGCCAAAATCTGACTGCAGGGAACAGCATATTTTTATAGTCACAAAAGCAGAGCAACAAAAAAGATGTCAAATACAAGGCAAATGGCAGCTGAAGCTATCATGTTTTTTACACAAGTAACAATCAACAGTGTGAAAATTACTGGTAAAACAGGCTATGAAGTACGAGATGAAAAGAAAGTTGATCATGACTGATAGTAAAATATTTTTAGGAACAACAGCCTGTGAAATCTAAAGGCTAAAATGTGTTTAAAACAGAAAATTAACACAAACATTTCCACCCCATATATGTATATTTTACTAGAAGGCTGTTCTTGCTGAAGTTCATGGTCAAATTAGGAGACCATAAAGAGTCTATATGGGTTTAAATATAATGTTCTGTATACTACTTACTGGCTACAAAAACTATTGCTTTAAAACATCTAATATGTTAAAAAAAAGTCTATAAGTAATAGGTTCTCTATCCCACAAAATAAGGCAAAAACGTTAATTTCAAGACAGCTTTATTGTCACATAGCAGGAGAAATCTAGGGCTCAGTATTACAACTCCAAGAAATACTCTCTGGGCTCTACCTTTATTTGACTCACATGATTCATATCACCCTATCTGTAATTTCTTAATATTAGGTTTCATCACATGCATATAAAGTAATTTGATTGTTCTGTATTAGCATGTTTATTCCTCTACTGATAAATTCCAGTGCACTGCATTCTACAAAACTATATACGGAATGGAAGACTGTGTTAAAGTAAAGGGACAAAGAGGAAATTGAAAGGCTTAACCCCAAGTGGTTCATGTAATTTAATAAAGTCCTACTTTGAAACCAACGCAAGTCTGTGTTATACATGTCAGTCCATGTCAGTAAATCTAGCTGTTAAAATCCTACTGATTTAAGGTTACTTTACTAACCACCTAGAGAAAATACACCTTCATACTCTTAGACCTTTTCCCAAGAACAGATACAACTTACAAAGTCTTTTGGTCTTCACCTCTTCTACCTTAATAAAAACGTATGAAAGGCACTCAACGTAAAGAAGAGAACACAGAAGAGCAGCATCTTAAGAAGAATAAAAGCTCTTTGAGGAAAAATACTGGAATTCCTCAGAGAATGTAACGCTAAAACTAGAGAACGATGGACATAAAGCTCTTTTTTAAACAAAGAGTATGGCACCGATACATAACAATGTCACTTAAAAATCCACAGAAAGCACTAACTTATACATCATAATTTAGAATGAGATGCCAACTACTCTCCACATTCAGTTCCACAGACTTACACCGAAAATAAACGTGCTCAGAGTTTTGAATATTTGCAAAATTCTTTTTGAAGTGCAAACAAAAGTTGCTGAAATATTTTACCTAATATATTTCTCCATTACCAATTCAATATAATTGTGAATAATCACAAGGCACAAACTATAAAATTATATAAACCAGCTCAAGCCCAGTTAAAAAAAAAAAAAAAAAAAAGACACAAAAAAGACTAATTTATCTTGTAATACACAACTTATTTCTGCTAATTTCTTCAGTTACCAGGTTAGGAATTGGTTTTTACCAGTGCCTTTATCCTCTACACAACATGTTAGAATTTCTGTTCTGCAATTCCTCCACAAGAGAAATCACTACCACTAATATGATTACTTGCTCTTTAAAACTTTCATATTTTCCTTATAAGTCTTCAAAAATTCCACCTTTAACAATCTAGTCCTGTATTTTGTAATACTCATCTAAAAGACAAATAGGTACGACAATGAAATGCAAAAGAAAAAACTGATCAGAACAGACACAACAAAAATTGTTTAGCATACATCATACCTCTTAATCTTTACACAGATCTCAGCTGATATTTGGATAAATACTGAAACAGATCCTCACTAAAACATGAACGAGTATGAATCAATGAGTAGAATCTCTTGGCCTGACTGGGTTCAGTGTTTCAGCCTTGCATTGTGATTTGGTTAAATACAGAAATGCCTGACAGAGTGATGCTTATAATAGTGTTCCAGTATCACGTAAGAGTAAAAAAAAAAGTGTGTTCATAAACTGATCATACTTATAGAATAGATTGTATCTTGTTACAGAGCTCTTATTTATTAGTAGTTTTTCCTGTAGTCAAATGACAGTGTTCCATAATGCACACAAATGGAAATATAGCATGTGTCTGTTTCACATTTCAGTAGCTTGGAGATGCTTTGCATGCTCTGTATGCAATCTGAAAAGAAAAACAAACCATATCAAACAGAAGTAGTAGTATATTACTTTTATTCTTCCTGTAAACCAAGGAAAGCAGTAAACTATTTCATCTCATCAGCTCTGTTAATATTGATTTGAACAACAACAAAAAAAAATAGTAAAGCAGAAATCGGAGTTTTTTACCTCCGTCACGTACACAGAGTTAAGTGTCCAAATTAAAAAAAAAAAAATCACTTTAGTGTTCATAGCTGTTTTTAAACCATACACATGCTTATTTTTAAATGCATATATACTCTCATGGATTGCAATGATGTTATACAGTAGCGAGGTTACCCAGATGTACAGTTATGGGTACGGGTGAGGCTAATTTCTCTACTGAATTCTATATTAAATGAACTATTTTTCTTTATCCTTTCTGTCCTTGCTTACATCTTCATATATATGTTTTCATATTTCTACTATACACTTTTACGATATAAAATGACAGACAAAGAACTGGCTCCCGCTAACCTGATGTGCGATTAAATCCATTGATACCATGGGAGTATGCGCATGAATAAAGTGAGCCATATGCAGCACACAGTTCTTATTACCAAGCAGTGCTGACACACAAGGATTTTCCTTCCACAATGAAGCTAATGTAAAAATAGTCCTCCACTAATCTACAACAAAAAATTTTCTTCCTGACACTTAAAAACCCACTTACATTTCCTCTCCGATTTGGTGTGATTAACATTAGCAGCAGCCAAGAACGTTCTGTGTTTTTGAAGTCATTTCAGGGCATCTGGTTACATGACGCTCGGCACCTATAGTTATTTTTAGTTTTAAGTCTATGAAGAACTTATTTCTTCAAAGTTATCCTTAGATTTCCAAATAATTAGTGAAGGATAAAAGGGAAGAGTGAAAATCAGAGTGTTTCACAACCAGATCTTTTTTTTTCGGTATTATTCATACTCTATTAGGAAATTACACAAACAAGGGACTAAATTCTAGATTATAAACCACAGAAGATGCCTACAAGGATTCTCTTCTGTGTAACGTACAAACAGTAAGGGGATTTTTGGAAAGTACAGCTGACTGGACTATTTTTTATCGTTCTGCAGATCTCTGTAATCTCTCTGTCTGGGCAGTGTATTTGTGACGCACAAGTGTACAATTCCTTCATACCTCAGAGTCATCCTAAAAATGCAGCTCTAAAACTATTTTTGATAGTTCAAATAAAAACTAACAATGCAAAAGAATATGTTATATAGACCATCAATCCCATATACAGACTCACTCACGCTAGTTCAATTATCAGTTATTGGACTACCAGTCACATGCCAAGCCCTCTCACAAAGCTATAAACTTTTAATGGAAACATGCCTTACAATTAGTAAAATGCCTACAAAATCTACAGTTCAAATAAAGGGAAGCCGCGAGGCTTATGAAGGACAAGCTTCATCTATACTTTGGGTTAAGAAACATAAGAAATTTGCCTTATTGTTTTCATAGTCAAAATCTAAAAGGCAATTGCTGAACATAAAATATATTTTCACAGTCCACCAAGGGATGAGTCTGGGCTTTCAAAGGAGTACTCTGGCATCTTCAAGAAAACACCGTAAGGAAGAATTATTTGAAATGGGCCTCCTGTCTTCCTCCCAGTCTACACACTATTAAGAAAAACAGAAAAATCTTGTACATAGAGGAAAATGACAGACAAGAAAATCTGACTATATTTTCCCTTTCAGCAAGTTTGAAGGCAAATAAAGGAAATGGTTTATCAGGAAAGAAAGAACTGAAAAATAAACATGTTAATCCTCTAAATATCTGAGCTATTTGCAAACAGAAAGCAGATAAAACATCTACAAGATCTGCAACACATTCTGAAGTACAAAGTCTCAGTGAGAGGAATCTCTGAAAACTGGTCTTTGTAAGAACAAGACTCCAAAAACGTGCGAGTACTAGTAACCACGTTCAAACAGCCAAAAACCTAGTTCTGAAAAAAAGCTTCACACTGCATAGATTCAGAAACGCTACACAACTTCAGTATTAGCTTCAAACCATCACAAAGAGCAACCAAAATTACAACAAAACATCTCTGTCCAGGGTATGTTCGTTACCTTCAATCTCAGCAAAACATAAACTCTCAGTTTCTACAACTTTTTTTCCCAACAGCAGAGCCGTACATCTCCAGACCCCCTCGGCATTTACTAAATCATTAAATACATGCAACCCCAGGCAACACCAGAAATCTAGTAATACAACTGTATCTCTGACTGGAGCAGTCATCTACCCTACACTAACAGAGACAAAACTTACAAATACAAGAGCTGTGGAAAATCCTGCTTATTGTTGTATATGTGTATACATACACATAAGTCAAGAAAAGCAGCCATTGTTAACCACTAATAACACCTCAGAAACTCAGTAGGTGGAATAATAACTATGTTTGTGAAGAAAAGCACAGTAAGAACCTGCCTTAAAATTCTCAAACACATTAAACACAGTGAACTAATACAGCACACTAAGAAAAGTACAGTGAGCATGACAATGTCTGACAAATGGTGTCTATTAATAAAATTCAATGTTTCAAAACATTAACACGGCGGTTTCGTGTTCTTCCAAAAAATATCTAGCTCTGACTCTATTCAGAGAACCCAGTATTGAAGTGAGCTTGAAAGGCTGAAAACCTACGCTCCTGAAGTTTGCCAGCAGAATATGAACCTGTAACTCTTTACCAGGTAGGTCATCTATGAGAACAAATGATAAGAATTGTGTCTCAATAAAAACTGCCTCGATCTGACAGAGATGAGAGTTAAGAAACTGAATTTAACTGAGTAACACAAAGACTTGAATGGCAGGCTGTACCTGGAGAGAAGAGAGCCAGCACCTACAGGTAAATCTAAAGCTGCTACCTCTGCATCTATAGACAAAAACACCAAAATGGCACCAGAGAGACATATTTCTTTGTTGTTACACTCATGCAGCTCTCCAAACATAACAAGCTAGGAGAAGCTGTCAAGCAGGTCTATTTCTCTTGCTGTGTTTATTCTTTTAACACCGAGAGCCTCCTTATGTGAAAAATGAGATGTGGTTGAGACAGCAAAGATTTCATGGAGAACCAAAAGACAATGTTGTATCCTATACAAGACATTTTAAACTTTTTTAAAAATGAATACTCCAGAGTTATTAAAATACCTCAACGAAGGCAGCAGGTGTACAAGTATACACGTGGTGTCTTAAGCACACCAATGGACAGAAAAGTACATACGGAAAGACTGCTTTCTAGATTTCTATCCCAGTTAAAGAAGTTGGAGAGCAATGCAAAACGGACAAGCATATAACACCAGCACAAGATGTAAAAAACATAAATGAAGCCTTTGAGATCCTAACGGCAGCAGGTTTCAGAGGAATTTCTAGAACATAACAAACAGAGGATCCAATATTCATAATTTAAGTGACACTTCAAAATAAGGACAACCTAGGGAGCCATTCTCAGAGTTTTTTGAGAGTTCACAATGCCCGATATGATCTAACAATGAGAAGCAAAAACTGCTACATATATGCCTTTAGAGCATACCTAAATACTCATTCAAGACAGAATGATGTACAGTATGGAAGAGTTGGGATGAAGTAAGCATTGGTATTTCTTCAGGAACACACATTTCTCCTTGATTTACTAACTGACATTTTTCATACAGAGGACAGATCTCCAGCTGAAATGTTCCCAACAGTGCAAAACCAGGATGGAGAACAATTTCAAGAAAGAAGAGGAGAGGGAGGGGAACCTTCAGTCACAGTATTCAAACCAGCATTGATCCTGTGGCAGTTTTGCTGTAGTGGGAAATTTCTGAGGTTATAAAATTTCACTCTTTACTCTTTCAAGTGGGCGAATTCAGGTTTCCTCCCATCCCAAAGCTCTTCAGTGTTCTCAAGTGTTCTTTATTATTAAATAAGAAATACATCTTAACACCATTATCTGAGCAACAGGTACAAGCTGCAGAAAATATCTCTGCCTAGTTTTCTGACTGGCATGCACAATACGAACTTAACCCAGAAAATAAAAAATTTCACATCAAAATGGCGAGATCTTCACCTCCTTACAACCATGTCAACAAAAAAGCTGAAAATACAGCTTGCCTACCAGTAACACAGCTTAAGAATTTATATATTAAGAGAATACATCTGTTAAGCACTGATTACTATAAACATTTTTAGCAACTCATTCATCATCATGGTAGAAAAATCCCATTACACCTTTCTTCTACACATTACTCACAATCTATTTTGCTTTTTTATTAATCTATCTCTCTCTAACCCAGACTACTGCAGAGATCAACGAAGATGAAACAATAGTTTTAAGGCCACTGCACCTTTCACAGTTTATGTCCTCCCCACTAAAAATGAGAAAGACTATTTGAGATTATAAATTAGAACTGCTCAAAGATAGAAAATCCACATCTCTAAGAAGTCTAGTAGTTATTTTCACGTTTTCTAATATCTTTGGAATAAGATTACCTTTGTGCACTAGATTAATAAAGCAATCCTATTAATAAATCAGCCACGGATACAGTCCTAGTAAGATTCCTTGTAGGGATTACATTGACTAGAAGGACATCTATCCATTCCATCAAATACAGATGAATAGCTGGAGAATAAACATTTCCTTTATATATATATATACATACAGTATTTACACTGTCTAGAAATTTCCAGGCTCACTGAAATACCACTACTGAAGTCTTAACGCTCTGTTTTTTCTCCAGAGTCATTGTAATCATGCAAAATTAAACCCAAAGAATGCTAGGATTCTTACAGAATTATGATTGCTCCTGCAGGCATTCACTGCCACCTGTTAGCATGAGAAAGTACAATGCTCTCTTCATTATCTACTGCCCTTGATATATTTAAAATTTTCAGCTAGTCAGTGTGCTTAAACTTCATGTGATCATTTAAGGTGGCTTTTGAAAATGTTAAATGCGAAAAAGGTGTAAAACACAACAGAACACAACAAAAAGTTATACTGATTATCCAGTTCTCTTTAACAAAAAAAAAAAAAAAAANAAAAAAAAAAAAAAAAAAAAGGCATTAGAGTATAGTTAATAACAACTAAGACAAATATTTCTTTCCCATGCCATGTACAAGGAAAAAATCCAAGGCTTCTCATTTCAAGAAAAATAATATTCAAAAACATCAAAACCAGCAAACAAGGTAAGCAAAACAATTTCGCTGTTTGGAAAATTCTGTTAATCAAAACAGGTCATTGATTTACTTAATGATGATTTGCAAAACTCCATTCTTCATGAAATAGGTTAAAAATTTAAAAAAAAAAAAAAAAACACTAATCAGAGAATCATTCTGTTATTTATAGTAAAACGAATTGGTAAATAGTGAATATTTATTACTTAGGCTAAGACAGTTTTCCAAATAAAGTTGATGGCGTGCTGCCAATAAGTAGAAAACATAGGCATTTGGCAAAATGCCACTGCCTTGATGCAAAACTGTTCTAAAGTGATTCTTGTTGAATACGTATTTCTCTTTACCAAAATGCTTCTTGCTCCCTAATTTATGAGATACTATAAATCAATTAATCAGACGTTTCATTAAGCTTTCTTCTCTATATAGGAATTCAACCACTAGCTAGGACTACCCGAGGTAAAAAATGCTATCATTTAAGCAGAGACACAAAGGCTCTATGGATCTGATCCAAACAATGCTGCTGTCAAAGGAAATCTTTCTCACTGACCACTAAGGGCTTTGAAGCTCTTAGGACATCTCTTCTACGGCTTGACAGAAAAATCCACCTATACCATTAATGCAAAAATTAATACAAACAACTCAGAGGATGTTGCAAGCTTAACAATAAAACGATATGTTTTATTGTGCACTTTCCTCTACCAAGATTCACTTTTTGAAAGTTAATCACATCCCCATATATCAGAAACAAACTTCCAACAGCTCAGAGAAGGTAGATAATCCACAACGGGAGTCCAAAATTCTGATCTTAATGAACACTTCTGAAAGCACACATCAGATATATCCAAACTATCCATCTCCGTCAGCAATACATATTGTGATACTCAAACTAAATAAGGTAATGCTAAATACCAGTTACCCTTTCTACCTGATGAATATGTACTATTTCATCAACTGATGAATATCGATTCCACCATGGTTAAGCTTGCTGAAAACCACTAACAATTATTTTTTTCCATGAAAAAAAACCCCACACCCTATTTTTAGGTGAAACAATTGAGTATGTGCTTGGTAAGCTGTCAAAAACCTTAAGGTTATCCGAAACAACCAAAATAACAAGTCAACAGAGTGAATTCCAAATTTGTTAACATACTTTATAATAGCATATTAGAAGTCTTTAGTAAGCCACAACATTGTATTTACTTTTTATAGCTATCTCTGGGTGTTTCTGTGAACCGAAACGGCATACTCATGACTAAATTTGTCCTTATTATTCACAAATCTAGTCCCCCCCCTTCTTACTTGTATGAACAGCTTTCTGAACTACGATGCAACACAAGCTCAGCATTGACTGCACCTAGTTGGATTTTTTGTTTGGTTGGTCAGGGGGTTTTTTGTTTGTTTTTCTTTTTTTTTCCTTGAGAAATGCTACTGGTTATGTTGGTGTAGAGACATAAGGCTGTAAATTCCTATCCTCCATCAGTACCAGTGACCTCAGAGCAAACCCCACAACTGGCTACAGGCATTCAACATCCATCATTGCTCCTGAAACCTAATCTTTCAGGGAAGGACAGCTGCACTGGGCAGCAGTTAAGCAGCTTTCTAAGATACACTATCATCCCAAACATCATAAATAAATAAATAAAACTTTCTGATCGATGTTTTAGAAATATCTCATTGCGTGTACTTCACAACAAATTAATGACTTTTATCTACACATAGGCAGGCAAAATTCTCATCTAGTAACCAGAGACCTTTTTTAAAAAAAATAGTTGCTGCTTCTTACAGGCAACAAAATATAGCTTCTTGCTTATTAATAAAAAATAGACAATTTCCTACAAATATTAATAAATAGTAAACCTGTAAATGCAAGTTCAATAAAATTTAGCCTAAGAGGTAAAGAAATGATACACCTGACATTCACAGCACTGAAATCTCCTCCTCTAGGCAGGAAATCTCTGGCCTTACATTTATGAACTGCCTTTTAAAAAAATACCTCCCTGCCTACAGCAAATTCCATACAGGGAGAAAGCCCCTTCCTTAAAAAAAAAATTAAAAGTATGATTCACAAAAGTTTATTTATGCAGGTGAACACAGACAAATTAATCAAGTCTCTATGCTAGAAATAGTGACACATATCTGTCTTACAGACCCCTTCCTTTTGTGGCATAAAGGATATGAAAGAAAGGTATAGAGTACAGAATATTCCTACTTTTTTTTTTTCAACTTTGACAAGAACAATCTTATTTTTTTGGAAACAATGAAGTAAGCACCATAATTCTTTAATAGAGAATATGTGCTGTGCTTCACTTTTACAAAAGAGAGAGAAAGAGAGAGAAAGAGAGAGAAAGAGGAGAGAAAGAGGAGAGAAGAGGAGAGGAGAGGAGAGGAGAGGAGAGGAGAGGAGAGGAGAGGAGAGGAGAGGAGAGGAGAGAAGAGTAGAA